>JARJDV010004882.1:0-15760 GCA_030264675.1 Anaulacaspis nigra
CAACTAATACTCTATCGATTGCAAAAAAAAATTTTCCGGAACATGCGTTTTAAATTTATCGAGAGTGATCGACACTGTGCAACGACACGATGGGAATCGAGTTGGCAAGGCGAATAAAATGATGAGCAGATTGAGATAATGTTGATGATTTTTATTGATTTTCAATTCAACATGTTTTACATACATATATTTTGAAATATTTATATGTATAATAGTAAACTTTTTTGCGACGGGCTTTGTTCCAACTATTCCATTTCTCCTCCTTCAGCTACAGTACAACAATACAATATATATTTGTTTATATATTATTATGCCTTTCAACTTCGTATAACATACATTAAAAATTCAATCACAAAATACATTTGTTGGCATTCATATTTATTTTCCTTAGAGTTAGCATAAGTTGAAGTAATAAGTTGACAATAAAATATACGCAAAATGTATATAAATCGTGTGGCTGGCATCATCATCATCATCATCAGAATTATAAATCTGAACAAAACTGTCGCTCTCACTCGAGGAGACTTAAACATTTCTAAGATATTTCATATTATGCAATGTTGCAATGAGAAAAATACATATAAATGATAGCTGTTTATTTCGTATTATATCATACAGCATTTTATTCATACCATATAATTAATAGTAATAATAGTAGTATAATAATATGCTAAACGAAAAAGAAAATCGATAAATAATTATCAATTAGAAATACAATATGCACTAATTAATAATATGAGATAAGAGTCTGTTTTGTGACATTTCCTTCTCTTGCTTCCTTGTTACTTTTTCTTTAACACAACATAACCTCTACGTCTTTCCAACGTGTATAAATTCGCAATTTGTTCGAGCGTGTACAACATAAACATCGATTGCTCCTACTTAAATTCGTCACTTAATTGTAAAAACAACAAACGGAATAATGGAACAATTGTATCGTATTGATTTGTTTTGTTTGTCTATTCCACGAATCATATGGTTGATTGACTCATCGCTCATCATTCAATTTAGGCGATTTATACAGTATATAGGTATATCAAACGATATTCAATCAAATTGATATACATCATTAGTTAATTAACTCACTAATTAATTAATCAGTGTAATAGATTTTAATTTTCTACGCACTACAAAGAATCATATTTCAGTCTGTAGTTTTATTTCATTTCACAATAATCAGTTACTTGTGTTCATCATTTGATTAAGTACAGCACTTCTCGTTCGTCCTTATTGCAAAACAAAAAACTTTTGGTAAAAAATAAGTAAGACACTCTCTTCAATGAATTTGTTTATTAGGCCATCAATTATCAGTTTAGTTTTTCTGCATATGTTGTTGTTGCTGCTGCTCCTTTAACATATCACTCCGTTTAGCAATTGTTGTGTAGCGCAATAATCAATCAGCTTGCAATTGATTATTGCCAATTCGCTTAGAGTTAATTAGATTTACTTTTGAAAATTCCTCTTAAAATCACTTTACTACATATTTTTTGTTTCCTAGCACAGAGATATTTATTATTTATTATTACGGATGAATTGAATAATATTAACGCCATAAGTGGTTTCTTTATAGTCTATAGTTGTTGTTGTGTTGTTTTCATGTTATCTTAGCCTGTTTCGCTCGAACAGCACTCATTCGCATAATTTAATAATATAAGTATGTATATAGAAGTTCATTGTTTTGTAAGATTTGTACTTTACTTTCTTGTTTTGATGTAGTTTTTGTTTTGTTGTATAACTTCGTGTACCTATACTTTCGTTATCTAAATTGTTATTACGTTTACCATGTACAGGAAATTCATAAGCGATTGAAAATCGATAACAAACTATATACGTTTATACATTATTTTCAAGTTTGGATGCATCAAAATGCTGTATAATTTTCATATCATATAGGTATATATATTAATATATTTTTGTGTTGTATCCCTGGATAATATAGATATCATTTGCTCTCTAAATATCTCTTTGTTTTTATCTAAAATATGAAGTGTTTTTTTTATCTCTCTGCCTCTTTTGCGTTAATATAATTATTTTATCATATCATTAAATATTATATCACTATAATACATCTATCGTTTCTTGCTGTTCAAAGAGGTTGTTTCGTCTACACATGAAGAGAATTTCCATAGTGTTTTGTGTATGCTTCGCACTGCGGCTTACAATCGAATAACATTGAGAGGTATTTATCGATAAAAGTTGACAATTTTTCACAGAAAAAGAATATCTATACATATTTTCATTTCATTGATTGATTGATGGATCGTTTTCTTTTGACGAAATGCATTAATCGGTTATACTCATTAATAATGATCGAATAGAGCAGCTGGCGACAAACAATTCGAAAACACACAAATAAATTGAATAGAACAAGAAAAAAAATCAAGATGTGCAATTAGAAATTAAAAACTGAATTCAAAACAGGAAATTAAAACTTACTTTCGCATTACGTATGAGAGTTGTTTGCGTGTGCTTTTCGACGTTAGCTAAAAAAGAAAAGTCACCAAATAATGCATTCATAATCTGCGTCTTCTGTTTGCCTTGATAATAACATCATTCATAATCAATCGATGAATCCGAAACACTTTCGCTATGCGCACTTTCTTCACATTTGGCTCTTTCCTTTTCAATCACGAGTTGTTGTTATTCACAGTAAATTCATGTAATGTGGTTTTATGCTCATATTTTTCTTTATCACGTATTCATTTAATTCGTTATCTACACAGTAACATGATAATAATAATTATATTTAATAATTATATACTCTTTAATGATAATATTAATAATAATTAATGATTAATTAGTATATGCAGTAACAAATTATTTATATTTATTTATATATATATATATTATATTTAATATGTATTTATATGTTACACAACCCAGTTTATGCTCTTCTTCATCGTTTAATCTCTGCATATTTTTATTCGCGTTTTGAGTTCTCGTACTATTTATTTATTACTCGCTCATTTCATTTTCGCAGTACTAAACTTTACTAAATATAATATTTTTATCTGCATAATAATGATCGTAATGATCCTCACAATAATAATAATTAATAATTATAATATAAGAGTTGCTCGCTCTTTTACTTCGTGTTGTATGATGATGCGCTATTTAATATGTATGTATATTAGTTGTATTTTCATCTTCTTCAATAATATTTTGTATTATTTTGTGTTTCTCTATAGTTTAAAACGTGTTCACAGCCACACACCAATGATGCGTCGAAAATGTTTCGCGTTTAATAATAATAAAAGTCATTAAAATTTCCTTCAGCCTCATTGATTTTTGTTTGTTTGATTACAACATTGAATATTATAGTTGAATAGTTTTGCTTTGTTTTGCATTATTTATTCCATTCGCATATTTAGAGAATTTTTATTTTCTATACATTTACATTTACAATAATAACGTAACGTAGATAACGTATTATTATCATATAAAAAAAAGTAATGAATATTAAGTAAAAGAAGGTATTTTGCGTTTTGCCACGCTTTTTACATTTAAAGAACTAGATATCCGCGTTAGAATTCTTGTATTTGGAAATATATAATATTTTTTTTTCCTTATTATTGATAAATTTGATTTTCTTGTGTTTTGTTTTTCTGCTGCTGTCTTCTACGTTGAGATCAGCCGACTTTCCTCATCATCTTTGCTAATGATTAGAGTTTAACTTTAATATTTACACGCATGTCACAATCATGCGGAATGCATATTATAAATTTCATGTAGAATTTTGTTAGTTTATGCTTTTTTTGCGTGTGTTTGATTGGTTTTTTCCACTTTAATCGATATTTTTAAATGTACCTATATATTGCACTTACATTAGAGACGCAATCTATCTACAGACTTATATACTTATGAAGATTTTTTTTAATTTAAGAGAGAAATATTAATTCATCATAAGGGGGCGGCGGACGCTTCTTCTTCTTCTTCTTCTTCCGATGCACGCGTTCGATTACAATTTAATTGGAAAATAAAAATGCTGGTTTTATGTACATAATTGCGCATCCATGTCGCGCGTGCATACCGCATTTGCCCGCCCCCCACATCTTTGCAAAGCTCGTCGTTTTACAATAAGTATAAGGTATTTATTTCTTCATCTTGTATCTGACTACGAAAAAATATCGGTGGCGATTTTTGTTTAATCGTCCTCCTCAGTCCCGGGTTACATTTTATCCTCCGCTATCGTCCAGCAACATAGGTAATATTAGTAATATAATGAATGTATCAACAACAATAACAAGAGTGCGCAGGTTTCTATAATGGATTGTTGTTATTGTTGTTCTATGAGTCGTGTGTTTGTATGCCACTTGAATGTTTTGCCACTCACTATTGTCGTTGTTGCTGTTGTTGTTTTTGGCATGATGGAAGCTTTCTTGACTGCTGATTGACGACGTGCAATGCATTCACATCATGCGTGATCTTTATTGGTTGATTGTTTAATGAATCAGGGGAATTGCTGTTCTGCGTTGTTGTTGTTGTTGTTGTTGTTGACGGACGGAGGAATCTTCTGCGCGACGTTGCGATGTTGTCGTCCCGCAACGCATCATGTCGAACATTGCATCCACGTATGTTGGCACGTGCATGTGGGGGTGCTGTAGTAGTTGGCGGGCATCACTGGATAGATGTAACTGTAGACGTAGGCTCCCTGGGGCGGCGCCTGCTGCTGCGAGAGAAGGCGCTGTTGATCCTGGCAGAGGACCTGCCACGCAAGGTTGTCGATCAACGACAGGGTCTGCCGCCGTTCGTGGCCCATCAAACAGACGGTGGACTCCTCGACGACGTCGTGCAGATGCATGAGGTACTGGTGCTTCAGCGCCTCTTCCTCGGGCCCACCAAAGTGGTTCCACAGGTAGTTCTCGAGCTTCGCCTTCTGCTGATTGATGTCGGGGAAGTCGATGAAGAAGCGCGAGCACATGTAGCGTTGTAGCGTCTTGATGCGGTCGGGGCGCGCCGGCCGGTAGTGCTTGACTAGCAGGTAGCAGTACTTGAGCAGGCCGCCGCCGCGGATCTCCTCCGGGTGGCGCGTTGAGATCAGTTTCTTCTGCAGGTGGTAGAGCGCTTCCTGGAAGTCGCCGAAGACGGACTCGCCGACGACGGTCGGATAGAAGTTCTCGCTAATCTCGAGCGCGCTGCAGTCGAAGAAGAGCAGCAGCGAGTCGAGGACGATTTGGAACGAGTCGACGGAGAACTCAAACTGCCGCCGCATCGTGTCGACGAACTTGAGCTCGACGTTCTTGTGGCCGCGCGAATTCCCCAACGAGATCAGCGACCAGCGGTCGCCGTCGTTGCTGCTCACCTTCACCATCTTGCTGACGTACGCCTCCTTCATGCTGCACGTCGTGATGCGCCGCCGATTGACGCCCTCCGGCAGCAGGTCGGTGAGCGAGTTGAGCACCGCGCCCTTGACGCGATCGTAATTGCGCGCCGACGACAGCTCGACGCCGAAGATGAGATCCAGATCGTTGTACTGCGGCTGCGACTCGATGGCGAGCACATGGGAAGCGGCGCCGCCATTCAAACGTATGTCGCGCACTTTCATCCCGGCACCGCCGTGCGCCGTGTCGGCCTCCAGCTTCGCGCGCACCACCGTCACCAGGTCGCGGAGGCGCACCTCGATCGTGGGGAAGTTACCGCGTCCGTGGATGGAGACCGTCTCGTTCATCACGTCGTTCAGCCGCCGCACCTGTTCGTAGCTGAGCACTGCCAGTCTTTGCTGAGATTCATCCAACTCTTCGTCCTTGATGGCGGTGGCGCCAATGTCCGGGGACGACATGCTTCGGTGATGATGTTCCTCGGCGTTATCCATGATTCCGCACTGTAAACAAATTACGAATCAACCTCAGCTCTCAAAACACGTCAACAACTTAAAACTGGGAATTACCATCGCACTAACAACTTTGCTAATTTTTTTTTGTCTACTACTTTCGCATACAGATCGAGCGGAGCGGACACACAAGCTAGGTTTACTCAATGGAACCTTCCGACAGCAACTGAACGCATCTGCAATTTGTGAACGAATATTTACTCCGAGCTCTCCCACTTTTTGCGCCGCACGGCGACTAACGCAACGAATAACACATTCGTAGGGCTGCGGGGGCGATTGTACTATATACGTAATGCATTCAGCGTGGCGGGTGCGCGCTTGTGTTCAAATGACGTCATTCGGCGTACGTGGGCGGCGTAAATGGTTTGCGTGGGTGGCCTAACCGAAAGGGTGCGCGTTCTCTCTCTGCAGATGAACGACTTGGCGGCCACAACGGTGGCGGTGGCGGCGGCGCCCACGCAGTCCCTTTCTGCGTCTCCTCGCACATCTCGGGCATCACCATCATCGCGCCAAAATATTGATCGGAATGTGCATTGCGCGTTTCATTCGCAATCTGAACCACGCAGGCCGTCACCGGCGAATGCGGAAATTGTTAAATTTCAAGGCTTCATCGTCATAAAACTTTATATCGTTTTAGGTCATGGTATTTCATAACACTCATACGCTTACATATTCGAAATATAATTACATGTATATTAAATCATTTAAATTTCCATTGATGGATTAACACGACTTTGTTCTTAGAGGTTAGGTTAAAATCGAAGCTAGCTAGGGAAACTTGTTGCGCAATATTGAGTACAATCCACTCTCGCTGTTATCTAATCGACGTCGTTTACATTTGCGGAATGCATTTACGTGTTTTTGTTGCAGTTCAAATATTTATTTAGTGCGTTTAATGCACATAAAAAGCCACCAATCGACTGCTGTAGTAATCGCCAAATAAGTGACGTACACAACTACTACTTTTCTACTCTCACCTTGCAGTGAAAGAGCGCGCAACTTTGCGAATATTACCAAAGACGTCTATTGTCTATGCGCGTAATGCAGTTACGCTACACACAAATGACAACTCGTATAAGGCTGGACGATTGCGACGAGTTCAAGTTCATGGCGTGCGCAATGAATAAACAGCAATAACTACACATATTCAAATGGCTTCGCGCGCGCGCAGCGCATGTACGAGTTCTCAGTAGCGGCAGCGCGCAAACAAGTGCGAGACTACTACTCCATGAATATCATCATGAAAATGATGATTACGGCTTCGATGATAATCATGAATGCAATGACATTGAAGTCTATTAAACTAGTCCAACCTTTACATGCATATGCATCCCTGCACAATTCAAATTCCCCGGATCATAAAAATAAAATTTAATAAATCCCAAAATACATTTTTCATCGGTTTAAATCAACGGGCCGCATGTGGCCCGCGGGCCATTATACACGTCGTTTCAACCCTGCACAGCTCAATAAATCCTTCCTTTTCTCGTAAATTTCTCGTCAGTTTATTTTTGCGGGCCATTGGTTGTGCACGCCTAACTCGATGAATTAACTTTGGTAACCACAAAGCAAACAGCGAAGCAACATTTCGATTTCATTCGAATTCGTCTACGTGCGTATAAAAAAGTAGAACGGCTACCTATTTACCTACAAATTACCGATGGATGTATAACAAGACGAGTCGTAACAGTTTTTTCAGGGTCCTTTTTGTCGCACGACGCACACAATTCAATTCACTCTCGAACACGATCGACGCAAACATGAAATAATGCATTAATATGATAATGAATTTCGCTTCGGCGTGTGCAATTGAAAAAAGCAACGACACATTCAATATGCAACTAACATCGGTAATACCCCCCGCGCGCTGCCGCCGCCGCCGCCACTGCTCGTGTCATTTTTGCGCCGATGCGAGCGTACTTGTATTGTGAATCGAATCGAATTGAATCGCGCTCGAGTGAATTCTATTGGCATTCAATCAGCGCAAATGCGCGCATATGCAGTGTGTTGAGCAATTGCAATTTAACACGCAATTGTGATGTGATGCATTTCAATGCAACGATATTATTTCAATCAACAATAAAAAAAATGCACGCGAAATGCCGCGTCTTTAAAATCACCTTAACCGAATCACGTTGTTGCGTACATTGCATAATCGAATTTCGTACGTACTTGCAAATATTTAACCGCGTTCTATAAGTAAACAAAATTTATCGTCATGTTAATTGCAACTAACTCGAATTTTCGCAAAAATATACATGGGAAACTTTTATAATTTTTGATTAATCCAGAAGGAAACCGCCTTATTGTTATTGCGTTTATTTGCAGTGTTTCAATATATTAAAGCAGAATAGCGTGTCATTATAGTTATGATGCAAAACAGTATGTAGGTACGGAATGAATAACATATTTCATAATAGCTATATAGTTATTTTTTATTCGTATGTACAAATACCATTTCACTGAGAGTGAATTATGACAATACGTTATTTCAATGCATTTGTGTATTGCGCGAGAGAGCATCGCGCATAGCGCGCTCGTCCTTGGCGCGCCGCGCGAAAATCACAATGAAATATGTAATGCAAAACGCATGATGATGATGATGCGCACAACTTGCTCCAAGGCAGCCGCAACACGAAGCAGAGCGAGCGGGCGGGCAGCAATACGGTATAAGCAAGCATAATTCATCTTGAATTATACACGGTGTCATTGCATCGCGAACATATCATATAAGGCAGGAGAGGATTACGATGTAATTTGCGCGCGAATCGCCTCAAGTCTTGTTATTGTGTTGTTGCTCACCAACGAAGCAACTAAGTGAGCCAGCAAGCCAGTCAATAAAATTATTAATCGCACGGTACGCGCGAATTATATCAACAAACATTGCGACGAGAACAGCCTGCTCATTACCTGATTCGCAAATTGCTTGTTTGTTTATTTTGCTTTTCAGCCACATTGGAAAAGAACAATATTTATGCCTCTCCCTCTCCCCCCATGGCAATTGGCTAAGACAATACGCATCGCTCATGCATTACAAAAATTAAACGAGCTAATAATAAACTGGAGGATATTAAAATTAAATGCATGATTATTAAAAATAAATGTGCACTGATTAATTAAATTATAATGACCAAGCACTCGCTGCGATGATTTTAGTTTTTATCTCGTTAATTTGGCTCGTAATGTCGCAGCAATTTCGCTAAAGTGATGATACATTTGTTACTAACTTGCCGAGCAACGAATTGTAAACATTCTACGTGTGCGATAATCGCAAATTTGAGAATAAGCAATTGTGACAGCGGCAAACACACACAACACAACATTAGAGAAACAAACGCATAAAAAGCATTTCATTCATGAATGATACACGAGCAATAATTTTATATGTTAGAAACTAATTTGTAATCAAACTCATGATTCATCGTTTTTATTATACGCGTCCGATAATTAATGGACATCATTATAAACTCATTAGAATGATACACATGTGCGCGTGCTGAATATGTGAGTAATACACGGATCAATAAATAATTTTGTCGTTGTTATTACTGCCTTTTTTATATATAATACGTAAAATGTCTAGAATTTCTTTCAAAAAAATTATTCATTCATAGCTCAAATAGGAAACAAGGTTAAAATTCGGTTATAAATTATTCTAGAAAGATTCAGAATATTCCAGAAAGATAAGTTTTTCAGAATCCTGATAATTATTGTTATTTATTTTGTAATAATTATTGTTTTATCGCAGAATTCCTTATTAATGCGTTTTAATTCTGGTTAAAAGTAGAAATTCTGTATTTTGAATTTCAACAAACCTTTTTATTTTGTTGGTTTTTTTCCCAAAACATCAATATTTGATTTTGTTATAGTCGCAACAGTACTTGGAAACTTCCTACTAATTATCGAATTAATTCATTTAAATCATTATAAAAATGAATCAACAACTTAAAACAAAATAATTTTTATTATGAATGTTTTTCTGTCCTAAATAATTATTTTCTCTAAATTGGAACAAATATGGACTTGACTTTAATTTTATGTATTTATGAATTTAATGTTCCATACGCTATTAATGAATCAATTACCGCGCCCGAAATGTACGCAATTAAAACATTCTCGAATGAGGCGCAGTGATATACGATTATAGCCTAAAATTCGTATGATACATGACCAGCCTTGTTCAAGCTTCAACTTAAACCGAAAAGTGCAAAGTTTATTATGATGAACGAAATCTGCATTTGATTATGTCACAATACATATTTTAATTAGGCTTTATAACGAGCGAAAAAAGCACAAAATGAGTGAGCAGTAATTTTGCTTACGCATAATAATGTGCGGACATGCATAATACTAGTGCGCAATAATAAATAATACTGCTTAATCACTATACAACGCATGCGCACATAAACAAAGTATTCATAAAAATTAATTACCTACTTACTTGCATGCACACGCTATTAACCTATCTCACTGTGTTTTCCCTTTTGCTTAATTTATCTGGGTTTTTCTACCAATTTCCCCCCGCTCGCGTGCAATTAGCCTATCATCGTTTTGCTATTGCAATCACTGAAAACGCTAAGTGCTAAATTGGTAAAAGGGCATCACGCACGTAAGTGAATTGAATGAAACGTGTTCCTAATATGTAAAGAACAGAATGAGTGAGTGTGTGTGTATGGATGAATGCATTTTGAATGGAATGGAACTTTCCACTTCCGGCACTTGCCGTCGGCGTCGCGTCGACTTCACCCACTTTACTTCTTCCTCAAGCCGCACACTTTTCATTCAACTTTATTCTTTGTCGCTCCATGAATGTTTAATCACGAACATTTACAAACACGCGCATACTTCACGTCGACGTCTAGCAACAAGGACAAGTCTGCTAAAAATATTTTAGCAAGTCAACGGTAAATAACTTCGCAGTCGTATTACCTGCTGCCTAAAATTTATTGTTATTACTCGTCGAAATACCATAACAACCAATTGTTATGTGTCAATTATGTATTTTATTTTTCGAATTTTCGCCGGGATTATCTATGGAATGGCAACAAAATTGAATAACATTTTTTGGCGTAAACCAGCAAACCAAGCCCATAAAGCGCGGAATAATTTGTACACGACAAACGTAGATACGAAGCGGATGTTTTTCAGCGGATAACAATATAATGGCGATAGAAGCTAACCAAACAGAAAAACAATATTTTAACACACAACCAACCGCATGTCAAATACGTGTAGTGCCTATACATATAGAATCAGCGTGCTTTCATTACAAATATTTAAATAATACAACTTGTGCGCCATACGAACAAACTATTATTATAATGATGGAAGCATTTGTCCGATGACTATTAACGCAAAAAGTAGGCTTAACATTGATGTCAATTCAAGTATGCTACTACTACTACTGCTACTACTGACTAATAGTTAAATGAAATTAAGATTGTACAGCCGCATTCTTCGAGTCTGAGCGATAAATCAACGAAATCGTTTCGACTTTTTGTGCAGCACTCGTATCTAACGAACAGAAAAAATCGTTTCGCCAGGCGCCAATACACAAATAGCCGCAAAGTCGCCTTGAGATTATAACACTATAAACCCAGTCGTCGAATCGTACTTAGTTTAAGTCACATGGAAGCAGATTGAATTCCGGAAACATTCTCAATGCTATTCGTCAATTTGAAAGCAAATTGGTGCTGAAATCGATCCAAGTTTTATTCGATTTATTACAAAGCACCACACAATCAATTGTGCTTAATTCAACCGCTTCAATATATATCGTGCATCACATTGTTTTTATATCTCGTACATTGCAACAACATTACCGATAAACAAAATCATACCCGTACGCCAACGTTGAGCGTGGATTTTTCTACTTACTTGTTAATTAAATTCGAGCGTTTCGCCAAACATGTGTATGTATGGCAATAAATAATTTCGGGTAAATTTAAAACAATAAAATCTTCGTACATATATAGAAATTCGCTGTGGGCGCGAAGCAAGCGATGTGCATAAAAAAATACGCGGCGAGAATGAGATTATCGAAGTTTGCACGTTGCAGGCTCTCATCTGAAAGGCGAATATTTGTAGTTATCGATTCGACCTGCATATAATACGAATGCGTATTCGCTTTCGATAAGTGCGCGCCGGTCGACTGCGTCACTTGATTGCACGTTGAAAATTCGCGCAAATTGTAGAATTCACATTCAATTAGCGCGCTAAGCATGTCCTGTGCGCTGATAACGAGACGCATCATATGCGGTTTGACGTCGTGTTAATTGATGAATGACGCTTGCGCGTCCCGGCGCCTGTTGAATTGGCGGCGCGTGGGCGGACGCGTCGCCCGCCGCGGCGAAACGTAATCGATCGTTGCGATTACAGCGTGCGCTGGTGTTGATAGCGAACGATGTGCTGCACTTTGTACAACAGAAGCGACGATCAAACATTGATGATGATGATCATTAACACTCGCCTTTATCCTATATTAATTTCCAATAAATTACTACAGTAATTCTCACACCCTGCAAACAATTGTTAACCCACGTAGATGATGTGGGTTAGCAATTATAGTTTTCATAAGAAAATGAAAAATTGCTCTAGAGCAGTGGTGCACAACTCAAATTGATATGCGAGCCAAATTACATATCAGCAAGGAGTCGCGGGCCAAAAATATCCAATAAAATATAATTTAATGAGTACATTAGTTTTAGGAAAGAACAAGAACTTTGCAAATTTTATGTAGTATTTCAAAGGGTTGACGGCTGTTGTGCAGGCGTGCTTTAGCCCAGGGCCATGAAAGTGTAATTTAATGAGAAAAAGAATAAAAATTTTCAAATTTTATCCCGTTTATTTTAGCGGTTTGCTCCCAGAGGGTTGACGGGCACCATACAGGCCGGGTGTAAGACAGTAGTGCACAGCTGAAATTGTGAAATATAAAGCCTATCAAAGGGTTGACTGGCCACAAACGTGCCTATGTTGTGCACGCATGCTCTAGGATAATAGTACATAGCTGAAGTTAATATATAAAACCAATCAAAGGGTTGAGGGCCACAAACGGGCCGAAAGTTGTGCAGGCGTGCTATAGCCTTAGGCCATGAAAGTGTAATTTAATGGGAAAAACAGCTTTAGGAAAGAACAAAATATGCAATTTTTTTTGGTTTACTTCATTCAGTGCGCAGCTATCAAAAGCTGAACGAATCGCTTGCGGCCCGCGGGTAGAATGTTGTGCAGGTCTGTTCTAGGGTACATTAGTTAACATTTTGAAATTTTCTTTTGTAATTCTACAGACTAATAACCGTAGTTTACCAATATCAACATTCGAATGCAATTGTTTCAGTAATTTAGCAACAATATCGGTCTAAAGTTAACCAAACTTGAAGTCGAAATTGGCGCCGAAAAAGAAGCCCAACTTTAACATTCAATATCTAAAGTATGTTCTATAACTAAAGAAAACCAAATATACAAATCCAAAATGCATCTCAACGTACCAAATATGACACTTTTGAATAATTAAATATATTCGTAATTTGCAGGTCTTTGTAACGACTTTGCGGCCCGCGGGTAAAATGTTGTGCAGGGTTGTTCTAGAGCATAGTAATTAACATTTTGAAAAAATCTTTTGCGAATCTATAGAGACTTAACTGTAGATTACGAATATCAACATTTTATTGTAATTGGTTTAGTAATTTAGCAACAATTTCGGTCCAAAGTTAATCAATCTTAAAACTGAAGTTCGTATCGAACAAAATACCAACTTCAACGTTCAATATCTAAACCAAATATACAAATCCGAAATGCGTCTCAATATGCAAAATATGACAATTTTTTAAAATAATTTGCGCAACTCTTTGTAACAACTCCCCATAAAACGAATTAATCAAAAGCATTAACGACATTTTTCGATGGAAACTAAAAAGCGATTAAAATTTTACATTAACTATATGATGAATTGTTTGCGACACAAGGTATTGTGGGGGTCGTTAATGTAAACATTTTGATTACATTATTACTCTGACCGAACGATGAATAATAAGTCATCAGAAGAAATGTCCGTTAACAAAGCACCATACAATGTTTACACTGAGCGCGATATTGAAATACGTAGTGAAATAATTAAGACACGTATGTGTGTCGTGCGTATTGCATTACATTGCATTGCATTTCATTGACATGCATTGTAATACGGCATGAACGGAGTCATCGTCGTCGTTTTCACTTGCTGTGTGTTTGTCTTCTCAATATGTCAGTCAAGTAAGTGAGCAAGCAAGCAGTGAACTCGCTAACAGTAGCCATATAGCAATAGCACCGCGTGCGTATTGAAAGCGTTCGAATCCTGTTACCGTGACCTAACTAACTAAACACAACTCGCTAAGTGCGCGCGCGCGTACAATACGTACGCACGATGCTGGGCAATGGATTATTATTATTGCGACGCAATTATTTATATCATTATTAAGCGCCGAGAAGCGAGCAAAAACTGCATAGCATTAAATGCCGGATCTTTCAGAGCAGAACAACAATGCGCAAAACGTTTAGAAGCCACCGCGCGAAGAAACTGCTCGCTCGACTTGAGGAAATCCGGCTTCGCAGTTAATTTCTTGACGTTATCCTCGCCTTCCTCTCACTTTAGTGCATCGCCTCATCGTAAAACGGCAGAGAAATTGAATGCATTCATCGCGTTTCCTACATGCACACGCTCCATGTCTTCGAATTATAAAAATTCGATTTGCAATACGAAGAAGTAATGTCGGAATAATGGTGCGTTTTGAGCAAGAGCGGCGCGCGCGCGCACATGTCGACATCGAAATTCCGCCTTTTTGAAATTGCTCGACGTTATTCACGTGTGCGCGCAACAGTCATCGAGCTAGCAAACGGCTGTTGTTGTTGTTTAGTAAGCAGGCGAGCACTCGCATCGAGTTGCGATTGCATTAGGCGAGTCGTTGAGTTGCATTGAATTTCTTACGCTTATGCTCATATGTATGGCATAAGCGAACAAGAGAAGTGAAGGAAAAACCGTGCGCTAACTGAATGTACAAGCAAGCGCGCACACGGCTGTCTGCTGCTGTTTGCAGCAGCTATTAATTGATTATACAATCACGCAATGCTCGCATAGCCATTGAGCGTAATTAAAATTTCAGCAACTGTTGCATGAAATGTAACATCCGAAGCAGACAGTGAGCTCCACCGCCAGTCCGCGTACGTAACGCGTATAATAGAAAAATAGAAAAATGCGATCACAACTTTGCATTTGACATTCGTGATTTCGCTCTGTTATTCAACGTGGCAACTTGTTAACTTTCATGTAAAAATTACCTACAGTGGTGCCTCGACATACGAGTGTCTTAACATGCGCGCTCGCAAGCGCAGCCCGTAGGGTCTTTGTCAAATCCCCGTTGGTCAAAGAATACCGCGAAAAACGACATAAAGTTCGCATTTGAGTTTGTAATCCCCAGAAACATCAAAAGGACAAAACATATCATTATTCGAAAAAGTAATGAAGATATTTTCAAAATTTAAATTCTACCACAGTGGTACCTCGATATACGAGTGCCCCAACATACGAGTTTTTTGCGCTACGAGGAATCTCACACTCGTGCAAAATGCTGATTTTCTTTTTCAAATCGTTATATCTTTAAAACTACCGCAACAATTTTCAAAATTCAAATATTGTTTAGCTTGATATTGCATTTTCTATAAATTTATTTAAATAATTAAATAATATTGTACAGTAATTGGTGTTTTCATTATGGCATAATTATGTATTAATCGAAATCAAAATTAATCAAAATCATTTAGAGAAAAAAACCTAAATGTATTACTTATTGCTTTGAGATACGAGTAATTAAACGCGTATTTCGAGGTACGACTGTATTTCGTCGCGATCATTTCAAGAATAATAGCATAAATGACTCTATTGATTGCACTTTTCTTGTG
>JARJDV010004884.1:0-17240 GCA_030264675.1 Anaulacaspis nigra
TCGCTTGATTAAAACAACTACCGCAAATATCGCAGCGATAAGGCTTTTCTCCGGTATGAATACGACGATGATTCCAAAGCGTTGAATGCCGTGCGAATGATTTATCGCACACTTCACAAACGTACGGTCGCTCGCCAGAGTGAATTCGTTCGTGATTTTTCAAATGTGGAGATTGTGAAAACTGCATTCCGCAAACGTTACATCTATAGGGTTTCTCGCCTGTTTCGCGAACAAATAAAATTAATGGATGAAGTCGAAAGTTAAAGGTTTATTATAAGTACCCGTGTGTATCCTCGAATGGTTCTTCAAGTAAGCCGCCTTTGCGAAGGCCAGCCCGCAAATATTACATTTGAAGTTCTTTTCCCCTGAGTGCAGCCTCTTATGACTCCACAGCGATGAGTACCGAGAGAAGGAGCCATTGCATATATTACAATGGAAGGGTTTATCAACATTATTCTGCTGATTCTTTGAGCCACCTATGAAGATGATACCGCTCCCATTACATTTCGTGCATTTTGTAACAGACGCGACGCCACGACGTTTCACTGGATGATGATTTTTAACCATAGGAATCGTATTTTGTGTCCCAACATTCTGCGGTGTCGTTTGCGTTTGCGTGGCTGCTGTCTCTTCGAATTTTACGGTGGCATCAGCTGGTGCGGACGCAACAACAAAAATTTGTTGGGGTTGGATGGCTTCAGCGCTTAAGCAAGTCTCGCACTTAGTTTTCATCACAGCGCGTTTCTTATTCGAATCTTGTGGAAGAGGAATACCGCATGCTTCGCAATTCTTAATCTTCAAGGCATTCTGAGTGTGTTGCTGTTGTTGCTGCTGCTGCTGCGGTTGTTGGGCATGTTGTTGTTGCTGCTGCTGTTGTTGTTGCTGGTTGTTTTGATGGGCTTGCATTCGATGCGTTTTAAGATCATTTGGGGAGACGTATGTTAGCCCGCATTCATCGCACGAATACCTAGGGTTGTAAATGACTTGTTAGGCAACTCCATAAGCGAGCGTTTGACAACAGTTTGTTTACCTTATGCGATCTGCGGATACGATTTGAATCTGCTGCGGTTGCTGTTGCACTTGCACCGTGATCTGCGTGCCCTCCTGCTGCTGTTGCTGGGGCTGCTGATGGATGCGTTTGTGGTGATTCAGTAAACTGAGGTGCGCAAACATCAGGCCACAAACGTCGCACTTGAATGTGATATTGCCAATGTTCGTCTGCGCTAAAGACATCTGATTAACGAGCGCATAATTGTAGCTAAACGGCTGCGTGATGTAGCACTTGTCATCGGAAAGCTGTGACATGTTCACCGTCGAGTTGTGCGTGACAGCCTCGGTACTGGGTTCAATCTTATGGATCATGTTTACGTTGGCATAGCAGAAGCCGGAAAAGGTCTGCTGCTTCTGGTCTTGTTGTTGCTGCTGTTGTTGGGCTTGTTGCTGGCCCTGTATCTTCACATCTTTCACGTCGCTCTGCTGCTGTTGCTGGCCATACTGCACTTGCGATTGCTGAGTGGTGATCGTGTTGGGGTCGAACATCTACGAGGGAAGAAGAAGCTAGTGAGAAACAATGCATACCCAAGGGTCACCTGCACGTCGTCATAACAACAACAATAACAAATGTGCGCTCTCCGTTTAATCCGCCGCCGTGCATGTTGCTGTATGCCGCGCTCTCTCCGTCCAAGCAGACGCACGAGCGGATGGAGACGAGGAGCGCGTATTCGCCGCCGTGTTGCACTTACGTTTCGCTGTGATATTGGGGGAAAATAGAAAGATATAAGGAAAAACAAAGAGCGTGTCTATCTATCGCGTATCTTTTACTCTATGCATGTTGGTTGCGTTGCGCGTATATATAGCTAGTTGCGTCTAGCATTCTCGCGAGGCGTCACAGCCGGATAGCGTCGTCTCTCTGAAAAGTGTCGGAGCGCAGACGCCGCTTCCTTGGCGTTCGTATGCAATTTCAGCTAATTTGCGCCCGGCATTAGGCACCAGGGTATTCCACATACCTTTGCAATTGAGGAAGATAAACCGCATGTACTTGCTGATTGAATTCCACTTGATTTTCACGAAAAACTCGCCGCAAACACAAAACGTCTATCTCACTTTAGAAAATGGCCGCACGACATGTCGCCATCTTTGTTCGCTCGCTTTCTGCCGTTTGTTGTCATCGCGCTCGGAAGCGTCACTGACGCGCGCATGCGCTCTTCGTGACGTCACCTCAACGAGTTGACTCGTTAAAAATTTGTATTTATTTTCCACGGCAACAATATTCAAATGCATCAAGTAGGCATATATGAAACAAATAGTGGTTTTAAATTCATTCTCTACATCATAAAGTCACGTATGCCTCATCAAGTTTTGTATAAAGATCATCATGTCAATTCCCAACGGGTGACATCTGTCATTTCTGAAATTAGATTCAAAATTGCTACTGTAAATTTAAGCCGTCAGTGTCGCACTCTATCAGAAGTCGCGCCAAATTCGAATCCTGCTGCGGGGCTCCTGCTGGCTAAGTTCAGCTAGACCTCCCACACGGTCGTCCTGCTTGCGCCACACGCGCGCGGAGTGTTTGGACGTCGCGGCATTGTTGATGTTAGAGCGACCGAGCAGTAGAGCGGCGCGAGTGCGGCAGCAGACCGACCAGAGAGACAGGAGACAGGGCAGGCAGGTTGAGAGTGAGTGAGGTTGGCAGTGGCCCAAACAGTTGCAGGTTGGTGTAGTGTGTGTTGGTGCGCCCCGGCCTTGTGCGGCGGAGTGTGTTTGTGGAGATGTCGGATTTAGGAAGCGGCGATGAAGGGTCGAATTCGCAAAGTGAGTACACTGGGACGTCCAGAGCACGCGTCCGCCATCGGCGGCAACGCGTAGTTGCGACGACATGCATTGCGAAGCCTGCGGACGGCGGCGGCGACCAGCTGACAGGAGCGCCGCAGAAGGGCAAGATGGCCGCGCGCGCTCCCACCGTCCGCAAACCGTGCATTGCACCGCGACCTTCAACTTTTTCGCGCTTAGTACCAACTCCAGCAGGTCACGGACGCGCTGAAAATGCCTCTGTGGCATCCGCCGACCATTTGCAGGCAGTCCCGATGCATGTCATTCGCGTGCAGATGCGATATTAGTGCGGTTTCATTGTCTCCTGCGTGCGTGCACTAAGCGGCGACGCATTGTCATAGGCTTCCCGATGACCTTGGCCAATAGCGATTCGGTTGGATGTGCACAGAGCGGTGCGCGCACTGCTGCCCCTTTGCCACCGTCGGCATCGTCATCATCACAATACACAGCAGGACGGCGTTCGCTTAAAAAGCGCGTCTTGAATGCGCGCATTCAAATCGCGAATAAGAATAATTCATACAACTTTTCGCTCGCACGCATCTCATCATCACAAAGGCAGCCCCGCCGATAAATAGAAATTTAAATATGAATCTCTCGCGCTAGCTGGCAGGCACACATGTACATGTTTTAATTGATTTTAGAATACCACCAAGGAATGGAGCAGGGGAGCGCAAACTATGAGCCAGGTAAGTGGGCCCCCCTTTGAGCGATTGAGCGTTTGTTGTGCCGTCCAGCGCGTGTCTTGCTTCGTGCATCATCCCAACCGGCGCCTAGTGCGAACGTGCGTCTATCAAGCGTGACAAATGTCAGCAGCCGTCAAAATTTCAAATTGTAGTTGATAGCCCCTAGCATGGAGCAGAACTGTGGCGACGATGGTAATCGCCTCGTAATGGGCAGTAATCGTATTGAGCTTTGGGTTTGTTTCTAGGTCAGCAGGGCGCCTTGGAGCAGGAGCTCGCCACCAAGATGTTGCAGATCCAGAGCAAGCGATTCTACCTGGACGTGAAGCAGAATCGGCGCGGGCGCTTCATTAAAGTGGCAGAAGTAACGCTTCATTTGCACCATTCCCCGCGCTTGCTCATTCAAAGTGCAATATTAATTTGTACTCTTCCCTTGCTAGATTGGCGCCGATGGCCGGAGATCGCAGATCTTCTTGGCGCTCTCAACGGCCGGCGAGTTTCGTGACCACCTGAGTACGTTCAGCGACTTCTACTCGTCGCTGGGGCCGCCGAACCCCGACACCGTGCCGGAGGATGGGAAGCTGAAGAGCGAGATGATGGTGAAGGACAACCGGCGCTACTACCTGGACCTGAAGGAGAACTCGCGCGGCCGCTTCCTGCGTGTCTCGCAGACGATAACGCGTGGCGGCCTGCGATCGCAGGTAGCAATACCCGCACAAGGTATGATCGAATTCCGGGATGCGCTCACCGACCTGCTGGACGAGTTTGCCTGCGATGAGCACTCGTACAAGCCCGACCTGCCTGAGGGTCGACATTTACATGTCGACAGCAAGAACTTCTACTTTGATATTGGTCAGAACAATCGTGGCGTCTACATGCGCATCTCAGAGGTGAAGACCAATTTCCGCACCGCTATCACCGTGCCGGAGAAGGTCTGGCCACGATTCCGCGATATTCTCGGCGATTACTGCGATAAGGTTAAGCAGAACCATCAAGAGCAGCCACTGGTACGTTACAGTTGCAACTCAGACTCGCACCGTTTGCTAATCAACTACTGACATTTTTAGGGTAATGGTACGAGTGGTCAGACTCAAGACTCCGGATCCAAATAAGCGAAGCAAAATTGCACTTACATAAGATTTACATATAAAAAGAGAGAGTAAACTAACTAATAAGATGCCCGCTGGATGAATCGTTCGTTCTAAGACAAAAAACCACTAAACTAGCGTTATTTCGATAAAAAAAATGAGGTAGTTGGGGCATAAAACATAACACATTCCCTCCCCCTTTTTACTCGACTAGCACATGTTCAGGTCTTCGAAAGAATTTCAGGGATGCGCGCAAGTTGCGTTTGTCGTTCTGCGACATTGGGATTTATCATTGCAATGAGGGAAATGAAGAGAAAAGTGGAGAAAAAGGGGGCAGGCGATTAACTTAGCAGTAAACTTGTGTAATAATAGCGCGCCTATAATATAGGTCTTTTAAAATTGCAAACAACAGACAAAACATGAAGAAAGCCATCGGCCAGGCCATCCACGACGATCTGATCGCCTCGCTCGCCCCCATAATTGTAATAATCACAAAAACACATCACACAACACCACACGCGACTAATTTATTATATTATATCGATTTTGATTAATTCTAGTTTTGTTTTGTTGATGTAATTTTTAATTTGTTTTTATTAAACTTAGCTGCTAGTCAATTGTACGTGTAGCAGGACGCGATAAAGCGCAAAGAAGTAATTAACATTGTTTCGTGTGTTTTACAACACATCACTTGAGTAGAGATTGATGATGGATACAAACTAATTAATTAGGGATTAGCTAGACGCATAGATAAATCGTGTGTTCGATTGCATATATATATAATATGTATATTGAGTTTATCTTTTTTACATAATTAGTGATTATTAATATTGGTTGCCGATCGCATGATACGATGGCTGAAAAAGTGAGGGACGCAATTGATGGCCGTTTTGTTTTGGGGGTGGGCGTGGCAGCCGTACTTCTTACTCTTAAAAATAAGGAACAAGAAATTTTGAGAAAATTCTTAACACTTCTTTATATATGTGAATTTTGGCTTTAAATATCCGTTTTAAAAAAACAAACTTAAATGGTAATTCAAAAAGAAGACGAAGAAGCATCTGAAATATATAAAAATTTATATGTTATAAGGATATTGTTTTAGTTGTTTAAAACAACTCTAAATTCGGAATCTACTTCAGAATAGATCTATGCACTTTAATAAATGTTTATTTATTATTTTTCTATTAGTAGTCTATTAGTTATTACTTATTAATTGATTGATAATAATTGTTGTTATTGTTTAACAAATTGTGTTCAAACAATATGGAGATTATGAATGAATGGAATAATCAAGAAGCAAACACAACAAGAAACAAAAAAGCAAATGAAGTAAAAATGTGAATACAAAAATGATAGTTTTGTAGTGTATTAATGTATTATTATTATGATAAATAATGAAATACGAAATAACTTTTAACTTTGAGCAAACTTTATAAATCTACAAAAGAATAACAAACAAATGAAAGAAAATAACAAATAATGCTGGACATTTATTATTAATTATGTTATTATGAATTTTATGATGAGAAATATTGCTGTCAAAATGAAATAAGAAAGTTCAGGTGAAATGGAAAGAATACGAGTACATGCCGTTTAAATGTAATAGGACGATAATTACAATAGCAATTTAATACAAACATGCAATGAGAAGAAATACGTGCATTACAATTGAAACATACAACACCACAAATAAGCAAATAATAAAACTGAAGCATATAAATACATAATGAAAACAAACAAACAAACAAAGAGTAATATATTAATAATTAATTGATTAAAGATATATGATTAGTTAGTGAGATTATTATTATTATTATTATTGTAAAACAGCTTTGAGCGAGCTGAGATATAATGATGATAAATGATGAAGCAACAAAACAAATTTGTTCAAAGACGTAACGTGTGTGCAAAGCGAGAGACCTTTGTTTTCTTGTCCAAGTACAAACAAATCAAAATTTAATCAATGTTGAATGCAGTCACTTCTTTTCTTTGAGGTCGCATCTCACCACACGCCCCAGTAAAACTCCTCACGCACCACCAGAATTCAAAGACGATAACAACATTATCATCATAATCATCATCAACTTCCTTCCCGTTGTTTGCCACCAACCCTCTCTTCTTAGATAAACAACCTTCACCTATTTACTCAACCGCTAGATATGTATAAACTCGAAAAAAAGAAACGACAAACAACAACAATACGTTATATAATTATGAGTGATGTGAGAGAAAACAATTACTACTAAACCGTAGGCTGTTTACATATAATTATATGAAGGAAATTATATTAAATAAATGAATAGATTTAAACAAACTAACCACATTTACGAAATATAAAAACAAAACATTTGCAAAAGAAACCAACTTCGCGGAGACGAGATGCGAGATGAACTCGAATAATAATTATTGCTTGAAATCCAAAGAAATGTCTTCACTAAATCTCTAGTAACAAAATGCGAGAAAATCACGAGTAACAAATTGAAATAGCTTCTTCAATGTTAGATTGTGCGCATTCTACGAATGCCCCGCACTTCGAGCAGTAAAATGTTTTATCGATGTTAATTTACTAAGTTATTAAGAGCCAGATGATGTTATTCTGATAAGTACGAATGTAACTAAGCAACAAAATAATATTTCATTACATATTGTGTCAATGTAATACAAAGTAAGACAAGAAAGATTAGAAACAAGTGGCCGCCAGAACGGCATACATGTTCACCGCTACCAACTGATGAAATTCTTACTATTAATGCACTATTTCTAAGCAGAAGTACAAACTTGAAGAACTTGCGACTAACAATATGTTATAGATAGTAATAGAAGAATAACGCACGGAATGGTGGCCAACAAACACATTGCTAAAAGTATGTTTATTGTTCAACGGAATGTACGCATTATTTGTGTGCATTACGATTCTGTTTCTATTTCGCTGTTTCCGTTTTCTATTGTTAGAAATGGTTTGCAACAAAGGAAATCTCATAGAACTTGTACACGTGCCGAAGACGCACGGATAAAACAGAGCATAAAACATAAGATATAAGGAAGCCAAAAATACTTTCCATAATGGAAGCACGATGTTTTCAGAGCATAGAATAAATGAATTCAATTCTAATCTATTACCAGATTCAAGTTCAATGTGGAATTATGTGAGAAATACTAGTTAATTGCTACCTCGAGCAGGACACAACATTAACGTCGCACCAAATTTCAATACAAGCAATTCAAATGTACAACAACAAAACCGACTCAGAACAACAACCATATAATGAGAAAGATTAAGAATATTTAATGATTGATTATTATATGATGAATAAGATGATTTAAAATAAATAAATAAATTTTTAAAAATTACGCCAGTCCAATACTTACCACAGTTGTATCTGCCTCAAATTTTCATATCAAAGTCATAGAGTCAGTTTAAAAAGAAGACGGGAAATTGATTCAAGTGTATATATTATTAGAATAAGTAGTATTTATCCACATGTTTAAATTGATTCAATAATTGATTAATTAATTTAATATTTAGCCACAATATTCTGATAATTATAGGTAGTAAGTGTATACGTAGGCTATTTTGTTTTCTTCACTCAAGAACTTGCAATTCGTCAAGACAATTCTTCATT
Source organism: Anaulacaspis nigra (assembly GCA_030264675.1). NCBI lineage: Eukaryota > Metazoa > Arthropoda > Insecta > Coleoptera > Staphylinidae > Anaulacaspis > Anaulacaspis nigra. The sequence goes on from JARJDV010004884.1 coordinate 8,221, forward strand.
CATAATAATACCCTATTACTCGAAACATTAATGAAGAGACAACAACGATAGTTTGTATTTGGTTCCACACGTACGGCTACTGCAAAAATTTGCAATAACAACCTACAGATTAAAAACCAGTTTAATTTAAAGTTAAAGGGACGCATTCAAACCGTAAACGAAAAATGCGGCAGTTTCTTGCTTAATTGTTAAATCCTATCTCTTAAAAACTTGAAACAAGAACTGAACAAAAACAAGTAACTCAACAATAATAATAACCGAATCACACGATATGTGTGATTATCTCCCAAATACATTTCAACAATGAAAACCGACTTCGACGCAATGACGTCCTCTTTCTCTGATAATTATTTGTGAGCTTGTTGTACGATTGTAGTTTGCATGGTTATTATAGCTTCGTTTTGATACAACTTGATTTCACATTGCGTGAACTTAACTAATGCAAGGCGGACAAGTAATAACTCGCCAGCTTAAGATTAATAAACGAATAATGCATTTATGCATTAGGCAATACCGGTTCTTATTATATGAAGTGATAAAATAATACATGGTTAAAAATAGATTATTGAGACGTTGATATGGACGCGAAGACTTATCAAATAAAGGCGCTCTCTTGCGGGCGGCGCGCACAAGGTGAAAGATAAAATACAAGGGTAATAGTAGCAGCAAAGCGCAAATGTGACCCATCATTTGCAAATTCAATTGCATTTCAATCGCTAAAACGTCGCCAATCAGGTGCAGGAAAGTAGATTAAAAAGTGCGCCGCTGCGCGCATCGCTTACAATTAGGAGGGAGGATTACTAGCTAGAAAAGTATGTGTTTCAAGTAAATTTTGATGGCGTGAGGTCGTCTCAGTTATTTTTGGTGTTGCTTCCAAGGCTCGCACACACTCATGACTTACGTGCCGATTCACCATTTGCTATGTGATTCTTTTTTTTGCAAACACACAAACTACCATTGTTGATTCGTCGTCATGCCTGCAAACACAGTTTGCATATAAATTTTGAACCAGCATCCACACAAAAATGGTCTTCTACCATTGATATTAGATTGATTGTATACCTGGCGTATATACAGGATGATCACCCTGGTTCAAGGCGGCCGATTCGCTCGGAATATCTTTCGCAGGAGGCGCGGGCATTGCAAAGACGGGCTGAGCGGATGCATTGCGCGATGGTGACGGCTGCGTGGTCACCGGAGGGCTGTCTCCTTGTCCAATGTCCCCATCGAGATCCTCCTGGAACAAGAAAAGAATCATGATACACACTGTAATCATCAATTCAAACAAATTAAGCATAGCGTGTATGATATTAGTGTTATCTTGTACAAATGCGCACTCCTGGCCAATAACTGAAACCTACCTTTCGTTTAGATTAATTTATCCCTATGAATGTAACATAAGCGATTCATTCAAAAGCATGTATATTGTTTATGATAATTTTTAAAGAAACTAGCTTACATCTTCCATTTTCGTAAAATTTATATTCCATTCGCGTACGCTAGGGCAAAAATCGTTCCTACTTCGAAACAGGACGTTTAATAACTGACAAAAATACGTCATTTTAGATTTACATAAAAACAATTGAACTCCAATCAATAAGTTAAGTAGTAAAATTAATTTATTATTGCATTTAATAAATTCCAAACCAACGACTAACTGTTTTCTTGAATCGCGAACGCACGAAAATTTCTTGTCAAAACTTTGCAAGTTTTGTTATTGGAAGACACCACAGAACTAATTACCACTTAATTACCCTTAAAGTTTATGACATCACATTAATACAGTATGTATGGCACCTATTTCTGATTGCATTTTGTGTTTTGCGAAACTCACCTGCTTGTTGGATTGTGCACCACCAGACGACGTACCCTCTATATTATTCTCCGGCTACGGATTAGAGAAATATGAAACAACAAAAAGTAAACGACATGACAATGGAAACTAAGTGTCAATCGGAGGGAAGCAGAAAGAGAACAAGTGTTTCCATATGATTAGTGTTTGTTAGTGAAATGAGCGCTAAGATGAGTGCAAACCAAAAACAAGCAGCCAATCAATGAAACCGAAAACGTCCACAAAACTCTATCCAACTAAGATTTTCCTCATTGGTGTATTGTTTATGTGGGAATTGAAAGATGGGGGCATTTTTTCGGCACTTACGTTCAGGTTGTGGTAGTCGCCAGTATCCTCCGGCGGTCGTGGAGCGCACGCACCGCAGCAGAAGTTGCAACAACAGCAGAGGCAGCAGCAACAATAGCAGCATGTTACAATGCTGCAGACGAAGAACAAGGCCTGTAAACAAACAAAATTAATACTTGCTATTTACGCAACTATAGAGTGTGACAAGTAGACCTTATTTGGTAATAATTTAAAATAATTGTACACATGCAACAGATTGAACTTGCTACCCATCGCGTTGTTTCAAAAGCGATGCTGGCATTGCCTTTGAATTTGAACGTATTCTAACGCTACATATATGATAAACTTCTGACCTTGGGGGGCCGTCTTAATATTTGTTTGCAGTGGGCTGAGTCATTATACATAACCCAATACACTTAATGCATTTGATAAATTAACTTTTCAATCATTATCAAATCAGAGAGAGAAGTCTACTGTTAAAACTAGTGAAGTACTGATTTATTACCTTGCACCACGGCGACGTAACAACAAAGTATGCATTCACATTCTCTTCTCCAAATTGCTCCCCAATATAGAGACCCAGTGAGCCATAATTATCATAAATATTCCGCTTAATTGGATCGCTGAGGATGGTATGCGCACGATTCACCTCTTTGAACTTTTCAGCAGCCTCAGGGTTGTCAGGGTTCTTATCAGGATGATACTTAAGAGCTAACCGCCTATACGTCTTCTTAATCTCCTCATTCGTGGCCGTCTTTGGCAGCGAGAGAATTTCATAGAGTGATTCACCCTGCGTACTGCCAAACAACATAACAAATTATGATATTGCACAAAATAGTTGTATTAAGTGTTCTACTCACGACAGCTTCCTGTTTCGCATATCCATGTTGTCCAAACAAGTGTATGATTATACTTCCAACAACTATTCAATATTTTTGGTACAGATATATATAAAGATTTAGATTTCGTTGTTCAGTTGTCCACACATGTTTTCCTAAATGAGCCGTGATGTTTGGTACTCCTCGGCCAAGAATATCACGACAAAATTCCAGCGATTTGCCGGCGATTTCAATGCAAATGTCGGCGCAAATGCGACGTTAAGTAACTGCAATCTGTAACCACAAAACTTGCAGTCTTGAGCCTCTTGTTTCCCTCCGAATTCGTGAGCTACCAGCACGAAGCACACACTTTTTCCCTATACCCTCTATGGCACTACAGGCTGCTAGACGTCCTTTACACTAATTGCACCTGCACTTACGTGCTCGCGTCGAAATTCGTAAGGCCCCGAAAATGGCAGAATTGCAACACGCGCCTGGGTGCAGCAATATTGGACCGCACGAAAGCCACAGAACAAGACGGCGGTTGCGATTTGGTCTCGTAGAACTTGCTCCTTGAAGACTGTCATAGATATCGCAATGTCATTTGAGGATGTCAATTGGCTGAAGGTAATTCCATATGCCGGTCGAACACTATGCCAGCTCAAAATTACAAATAAATACCTTGCTGATGAAGGCAGCTTTGATGATTCGCATACACTTGTTTACGAACTCGCGCCCGATGACTCAATGATTGTAATTTAAAACATCAACATGGAACCGATGAAAACAGCGCTATGAAAACGCTAGCGAAATTGCCTGCTCATATTTGACGTCACTGTTTCTTATACGTGCTAGACCACTTTACCAGTCTGCTATAAGCGACTACCTAAATCGTCTAATAAAAGGGGTTCGATAAAATTAATGCCTTAATCCAATAAATAAATTAGATTAACATAAAATTTTGTTGGTTGCCTACCTCGGTAAAACATGTATTGTTTACATTTTCTTGATGAATATTGGTTGCCTATATGAGCTAAAACTGTTCGTATTAAAATAAGATAAGAATAATCATTACTAAATTTGTCAAGTAAGCTTTAATTATCGCTTGTTTTTTTTAATCTTACTGGACAGCACTGGACAGTTTAGTAACTTCAAGCCATTTAGAAATGTTTTGCCCAAGTCTTCTCTAATATTGGCTAACCTTAAAGTCAGTGTTTGTTTCGGCTAGTTGTTTAGTTTCCTGAATTTTCTCAATAGTGATGAAAACTAAAAATAAACATGAAGACAAGTGGGTCAAAAAGGCGAAAACTGGGAGCCGATTAAGTGGCCGGACAGGCTCCACGCGTCCTACAATACGAGCAATGGATTATGTGAAGAAGTACTTTTCTATAAGTTTTCTGAAGCAATTATGCCTTGATCCAAACTATGTGGCTCCTGTGTGCTACATGTTGTTAATTGCAGAAGTAGTGCTTAATTATTTAATTGTTGAATATGTCAACTACACAGAGATTGATTGGAAAGCCTACATGCAAGAAGTTGAAGGTTTCCTTAATGGTACCCTAGACTATGCTGAATTGAAAGGTAATACAAAATCCTTTTGCAATTTCATGAATTAAACTGTAGTTGAAATGTTTTATAATCAATAACATATGTTTCTTCAGACTGCTTAATAATTAAATTGTTGTTTCTAGGAGACACTGGGCCATGTGTGTACCCTGCTGGATTTCTTTATGTTTATTCATTCCTTTATTATATAACAAGCTTTGGAACAAACGTGAAACTTGCGCAGTATATTTTTATTGCAATTTATGTTTTGCAATCATGGTTGACATATAATATTGTTATGAAGACTTGCAAATTGCCCGCCTATGCGTTAATATTGAGTTTCATAACTTCTTATAGAATTCATTCAATTTATGTTCTACGTTTATTCAACGACCCGATTGCAGTGCTTTTCTTCTGGGCTGCATTAAACGCCTTTATATCTGGACGATGGAAGATTGGAAGCGCATTATTTTCACTTGCAGTCTCAATTAAGATGAATATTTTACTGTATGCACCTTGTCTGTTCCTGGCATACATAGCAAATTTGCATTGGATTTCCGTGCTTGTAAATTTAGCAATTTGCGGAGGAATTCAACTACTTCTGGGCCTTCCCTTTTTGCTAACATACCCTGTTAGCTATCTCAAAGCAAGCTTTGATTTGGGACGCATTTTTCAGCACAAATGGACTGTGAACTATAGATTTCTTCCAGAAGAGATCTTTACTGATAGATACTTCCATTTTACATTGCTCGGTTTACATCTGCTACTTCTGGCAATATTTTCACCATTAATATGGAAATATTTAAAAGCGTACCGAACCCTACACAAGACAATAACTGATATGCGAGCTGATCATATAGCTGGGAGCTCTTCAAAGAAACAGGCAAAGAGACAAGAAGTTATTCAGAAGGACGAACCACTTAGTCAACAACAAAAAGAATTCCTAGATGCATTTGAGAAACAGATGAAGGCAGATAGCAAAAAGCATGTAGTTCCCGATAAAATGAATCCTAAATTGAAACAACGAAAAACGAGAAAGAATCATCCCCCTCAACATGTAGTACAAAATGGAGAAAAGCAAAATACGTACGAAATCAATTTTAGTAAAATCAGTCAACTGTTTGTACTACCCTTTTTCGTGACTAATCTAATCGGCATTGCATGTGCCCGTTCATTGCACTATCAATTCTACTCTTGGTATTTTCATTCCTTGATGTATTTAGTCTTTAGCACTCCATTCAGCAAGCCATTTTCGTTCCTGCTGCTAGCAGTAATGGAGTCGTGCTGGAATATTTATCCAAGCACAGAATGGAGCAGTGCCGCACTGCATATTATTCACATTACCATACTTTATGGTATCTATCAAACGATGAAGAAATAATTACCACGTAATAAATAACTTTGTAAAATTGTTGTCAATAAAATAATTTATAATTTTCCTATTTGTATCAGTTATGTTAAAAATCATAATCAAACAACTCCCGCATCATTCTCATAAATATTGTTGCATTTCGTCACTGTTTCTTTTCTATATAATGGCAATTGAATTAATTAATAAACAACTTATTATGAAAAGACTCGTAATCTCATCGTACATTGTTTAGTAATATCTTTAATGTATACTATGACTAGAAAGTACATCTGCATGCATCCGGTCGGCTGCCCTTAAACAACTTTCGAGTACACAAGTTCGTTAACATCCATGATTTATGATTTAACACTACTTGAACGCATTTCCATAAGTGGTTTTGTTTGCTTAACGACAATTGGCACATGACGATTAATATTAATTATTGATTCGCAATTTCTCGCTATTACAATGCTGTTTCCGTAGCATTAATACATAAGAGGAATGTTAGTTTCATTTTGTTGTTTAAGTACAGTTCGGTTATTTATGTCCACGTAGAAAGCAACAATGCGTAAACGCAACACAAGAAAAATATATATGTGGCAATAATGATCGCTTTGCTTCCTGCATTATTGCCAACACGTATGCTGCGCGGTTGTTGCATGCATGCGATTAACAATTAAGATAACAATCTGAATCAATTTGCTTAAAATATTAGATATAATTTAATGCTAGAATTTGTTTACGGCTTGGTCTTTAATCGCGTATAGGCTCATTGCGCATGCTATTCTGTGGCGGCCGCTGATGACCACTATGTATAGTGTTCGATTCAACCGCCGCCGAATTAATAATTGTTGCCGTACAGACGAAACTTGCTAACAAGTTTGGTATCACAGGAAAGTAATGCAAGACTTCAATGCATTTCTCTCGTGCTACTGAATGCGTACGGGGATCGTCGATTAGATTCTGTAGAAGGACTACTCCATTTTCTTCTTTCAGCATATTGCAGTAACGTTTCGCTGAAACAAGTAATTGGTGTTTCGATACGAATATTGTAAAATAAAATGCACTTACAATTTTTTGTACAAACATGATGTACCGCCCACACAGCCCATAATTGTACCCGATAATCAACGCCGACCTGTAATAGTGGGAAAAACGGTTTGAAACTCCTATAAGCGACCATTTCATTGTCGGGAATGCCCCATTTGGTCACAGCGTTTTCCAATGCTTGAAGCATACTCTCCCTAGTTAATTCTTTAATCGTCCAATGCTCATCTCCATCAGACGCCAAATGTGCTACAATTCCAGCTGCAAAATAACTAACATCAATCATTTCGTAGTTCAGCAGCCCATATAGCTCATTAATTAAAGGCTCAACTAGAAGGCGCTTCCTCAACGATTCCACTTCTGCAATATTGTTGAGCAAGCCAAGGACTTTAGTTTCGACTGTGGCGTCTTTCTTGAAAACTCTCAACACATCGAGAAACAGTTCAGCACCCGCGTTCTCTAGGAATACAGTGCAAGTTGCTGCACTTTCATCGGTCAAATTCCAAAGTGCACTCAGTGTGAACTTCATTGTAATATCCGAATTTTGATTTTCAACTCTTCGTCGCACCATGGCTAATAATTTCTGCATGTATGTAGTTTGCCCTCCCAGCTCTGAAGTCTCTTGTGTTGAAATCTTTGCAGCGAGTATGCTGCAAATCGCCACAGACATGCGATTCATGTGAATCTCTTCGAACGTGCAAAGAGAGTCCAGGACGATTTTGGCACAACGGTAGCGATCGAACGTTACTTCTTGAAGTATACGGTCTGAACATAATGTGAGCAATGCATTCTTTTGTAGCTGGTATTCATCAGGAAAGTTCTCCATCGCATCCAGAGTGAGGTGTACAGCTTTGCTAAGATGCTTCGGGTGAATTTGTTTGGCTATTTCACCCCGTGTTAGGTTGTACAAACAGGCTGTAGCTGCCATCTGAACGCCAAAACGTTTCGGATGTGCTGACATGGCAAGGAGGACCAATTGGAAGATATCGGAACGACTTGTGGCAAAACTATCCGTCAACTGAAATAGATGGTACAACGCTTTCTGTACGAAGTTGTGCCGATCATGGTGACGGCGAAGAGCAAGTTTAATTTGTTCTTCATTCCCCAATCCCGCAACTTGAATATCCATATCAGGCTCTGGTTCAGAGAGAAACAGTTCAAACGCTATTGGGTTGAGAACTAAACCTAGATAACGAAGATGTGGATGATAGGTCATGTATGCAATGAGCGTATCTTTAGATATCAAGTCGCGCCAGCCGCTAATATCTAACGACACTAAATTTGGTAGCTTGTCAGCATTTTCTAGGATATCGGAGATCGCCGTGTTCTGCACACCCTCATGTCGTTCATGGATGAGACTAATATCCAGATGTTTAAGAGCGCATAATTCAATAATATCAGCAGTCATATAATTGATAAGTCTCAAGTCACTACAAACCAACGCAGTCAACTGATTTCTGAATCGCAAAAGAGGCTTAATGCATTGCACCGACGTACCACTGATGTCAAGTCGCTCTAGCGCATTCAAATCCTCACAAACCATCTTCAATGTCTCCTGATTAAACTCAGTGAAAGAAACATTGAGCGACTTGAGGTTCTTTAAATTTGTCAGATGCATCATCATACTGTGGCGTGAAATGTCCAAGAACGTACATCGCGAAACGTTCAAGTGCGTCAAGTTGCGAATGGTGTGCTCATTCAAACACTCTAAGATCATACCAACATTCATGTTCTCAATGTTGATACAATGGAGCTCATTAATTTTATGTTGGCGCAGTACACGTAAACCATCCTGAGTGATTTTTGCATTACGAATTCTAACATTGCGCAGAAGTGTGTTGTTGCAGTGGAAGATGTGTAGTGTCCGATCATTCAGGAGCTTCCTCTCCCCAAACTGTAAAGTGTTGTGTTGGAACTGAATTTTTTCAGACAGGTGTGTACTTTACCTTATTGAGGAGTCGTTCGGAGAGCTCATTACACAGTCGATGTTCCGGAGTATGTAACGCATAGCATGTATTGAAGATCTCAGCATGATGATTGCAGATGCAATTCAGGCAGATTTCAAGCAATGAAACCGGCGTGTCGTACATATTCCTCGACGAGTGTCTATAAAGTTAGTCTA
>JARJDV010004885.1:0-48775 GCA_030264675.1 Anaulacaspis nigra
TTTTATTCGTTTTTACAACTTTATAAACGCACTCGAATGCAATGCATAATTGACTATCAATCATTAATTAACTTTTTGAGGACATTGGCTCGCAAGTCAATTATCTTTTTATCAACAATGCAGCGTTCGTAGTAGACGTGATGTTGGAGACGTGATTTTTTATTTTTACGCTTACATTGGGTATCTTTTGTTTTTATGATTGTAATTGGTATCTTTTTTCAATTTTATTTATTTAAAATACTCCAAATGTAACGCGTGCGGGCCACGGGCAGTAATGAATAATCAAAACAACTGGATCGATTTTAATCATATTTTCAATGACTGACATAGGTTATATATTTAATACCCGTGCAAAGCCGGCGGCCCCAAAGAGTGGGCCGCTAGTTCAAAATAAATGAAAAATCACATTTATCTTTGATGTAAATAATGATTAATAATTAAATTTTATACATAATTTATCATTAAATAAAAATTGATATAACGTACAAATGATATGGAAAAGTAAAACTCAAATTTTGATAAAAAGAGCATTTCAAATTTTCCCGCCATCAAACTACTAATTTGCTTTAGTAAATTGCGCCTTATTTTATATGAATATTAGTTCTAAGTGTGACTATTTACGACTCTATATGAAGTTTCTAAATAAATAAAAAAGGCCGTCGAAAACCACATTCAACTGCGGAAAATAATTATTAATTATGAATTTTATGCGAAATCGAACCTTAAAACTTAAAATTTGATTCAAAAAGCATTTTTGATTTTCGTGGCATCGAAAACGTATTGTGCTTTGCCGAAATGTGCCATATTTCATATAACTATATGTTCTAAATCCGACTATTCATAATGTTATAAGAGGAATACAAGCCCTAAAAAAATGGGTACTCGATAAACACATTGAATTCCGGTCAACCATTACGATAAAAAACATAAATAAATAAAAATAACAATTTGGAACAACATCTGTCAAAATATAAAAACATTATGTAGCGCACGCATAAAATAAAAATTAATAATTTAGAGCGCAATTTAAATTTTTGAGCCATCATAATACTAATATGGTTTGCTAAAATGTGCAATATATCATAGGAATATTAGCTGAAATTCCTACTATTTACGATCCCAATGCACGACAACATAGTCGAAATAAAAAAAATTAAATATCAAATCAGAAATATGAAGTACTCGTGAAATGGAGCATTAAAACACAAAATTTGTTTTAGCAGACATTTCAAATTTCCCGGCGTAAAAAGTATGAACTTGCTTTGCTGAATGTACCGTACGTTACTTGAAGATAACTACTAAACCCCGAGTGTCTACGATCTTATACGAAGATCACACAAATAAATAAAAATAGCTACTATAGCAACTATTATAATTAATTATCAATTATATTGTTAACATTGACATCCAAATTCGCCAGTCAAATTAATTCAGCCATTTTCAAATTGTCATGTAACATGTCCCTAGATTTAATTGCTCAGTTAAGTGTAATTATATATGTACATCAATGTAATTAGCATCATCTCACACCCCCCACCTTCCATGGACTAATTTCACACTTTCCATTAGTACAAATTATAATTAGTGCTTGTATAAAAAGTCGAAGAGTTTGATCATCACAAATCATTCGTTCAGTGTTGTTTGCCCTTGTTGTTTGGTCTAAGCTAAAAGTAACTGTTAATCATGGAAGGTATGTGCATGTGCATTTCACCCATGGTGTCCGAATATGTTCAGTCACCGATTGTTCAAATTCTCTCGTCTACTTTGACGGAAAAGAAGAGCGCAAAATGTGAACATAAAGCCGAATGCAAAGCATCCCCCGAGCAAATTCAATCGGCTATGAAGCTACAATTGGAACAATTGCCCAAATGTATGGAGGAATTAAAGCCACTTTTGATGCCTGGCGCTCGCCTGGAGGAAACATTTTGCCTCATTCCAGGCATCCCAAATTACATTATCGTTCCCAAGGATGAAGAAGTACCGTGCCCGGAAGCTAGAATATGTGGCACACCAAAGAGACGTCTTGGTCGCTTGTGTAGAAAACCAACAAAGCTGCTAATGATCGAGGAAGAGAACGAAGAAGACGAGGTGGAGCAGGAGGAAATCAAGGATGTGCCAATCGAAATTAAAAATGAACCATTGAAGGGTGAGATGGAAGTTCCGGAAGAAACCGTAGTCGAAATTTCCAATCAGGAATTGTTGGAGTGTCTCACACCCAAAAAGCGATCCTCATCTCGTAAACGGAAATCTCTTAGTTATATGTTTGAACTCCCCGCTAAGAGGAGGAAGATGTCAGCTTAATTTATTTTGTTAGTCAATGACAACTAATTATGTATTGTGCTATATTGTTAAATTAATATTGTTCTTATAAATTGTATAAATGTTTTATTATAATAATGAAAACTCCAAAATATTAGATATTTTTGTTTTTTAATTTTACCATTATTACATTAAATGGTCAAGTTACCATAAATCCAAATGGTTGCAGTAGCCATTTGAATCATATGGATTTCGTGTATGATCGTGACTAATTGACCTTTCTTATAAAACAATCCAGAATGCCACAAGAAACATATTTAATGATGGACTTTTTACAAATTATAATGGATGATATGGTATTACAGGCATTTTCGAGTAGCCATTTTGAATTAGTCTTCGGAGAGGATCGTGAATGATCGGATTCAGTTATAGAACAATCTAGAATGTGCTGAAATATATGGTATTTCATGGTAGCATCATAATTATTTGCATCAAATATGTTTTCCAGTAGCCATTTTAATTATACAGTCTTCGGGAAAGATCGTGAATAATCGGGTCCACTAATAAATTAATTGAGAATGATTAAATATATAACATATATTATAATTTAATTATATTTATTGTTTGTATTTTTAATTTTAGCCATATCTAATTATACAGTCTTCGCACGAGATCGTGAATAATCGGAAATAATGTAAAACACGATAAATAACATGGTATTTAAGAGGAAATTTCAATTCTTTCAAGAAATATATCATTAAATATAATGTACTTTACTAAGTACACCAGTTAATAATATTTTCCTTATTAAGACACCTGATGATTAATTAAATTGCATTCTATAATCATTAAGAATTTGATAATCAGGCGACCCCATTCTGCGTGCATACCGTAAATTTGAGGCCAATGTTTTCGAAACGACTCGACGCACGTGGAACACACGTAAACGCTGCGATCATAAGACTGACGACGACGTCGTCGCCGTCGACGTAAATATATTTTACGAACTTGGAAGATGTTTTCGCTTTCCTCCTCCGCTTTCCGGTCCTGTTTCGCGCTCGCGCCGCACCGAAAATGACTCATCTGACCGTCGTACGCACGCTTTCGTCGCTCCTCGCGAAAAACACGCGCGCTCGAATGGCTGACGGAAAAGCGGAAAAAGCCTTGACACTTTTGGTAATATGCCAAAAACGCGGCGAAAATATCGCACCCCTGTTTGCCACCGTGCTCCCGTGCCCGACATTCTCGCCGCCCGCATGACCGCTTCGATCATTTCTTTTTTATCCCCCCCCCCTCCTGCTTTTTATGTCCGTTTCCGGCTTGTTTTCCTACTTTTGCTGCCCCATGTAAAACAAAATCACCATGGCAACGATGACAACCAACAAAATATCTATCAAAACCATTCCTTAATAAATAAACGTTTTCCTAATTGAAAACGTATTGCAACACAAAAAAACGAGGGCGCAGGTGTTGAAAACTTTGCAGACGACAAAGAAAACTCAAGTGGAAAACTGGTACGTGCAAAAACAAGGGATGAACGTCGCACGACAAAAGAGCTGAACAAATCTCGCGTTTTTTGCGTAAACAAATTAATCACACAACTATTTATTATAATAATCGCGTCGCTTCGCGTTTCGTGCAAAAATTTTCACCGGGTTTTGATGAATTGAATCGCATTGAATCTATTAGCAAAAAGTCATGCGGCAAGAAAATAATGAGTGGGGCAGAGCGTGGAAACTTTGAACGAAGAGCTGCACACAAAAAGTGAACGAATCTTTTAAAGTAATCGTCGGCAGAGACGTTAGCGCGAGAGAAAAAAACCGGAAAAGCGGAATGTGTAGGTGCCTAGTTATTTGCGCCAAACGGAAACGGAAAGTTGCTCGGGTTTAGTTGACTCTATACGTGCATTTGCAATCTTTAATATTCTTTAATAAAGTTTAAAGATAAAACGAACGAAGAAAAAACCCAAGAATAACTCCTCCAAAGTCTTTTGTGTGCGCAACTTTCAAGTGAATTTCAAATGCAATTCTATTGAGACGAACGCATACGATTTGATTGCTTCCAACGGAGAGATATTTAATTTAATATCAGCGCAGCCCATTTTTTTAACTAAACAATTAAGGGATGAAACTTAATAATGGTGGAAATGTAATAGAAAAAGTGAAATTATTCATACGCAGAGAACGTGTACCATTAAAGTGCAGCGTTCCCAGTAGGGATTTTCACGCTTTGCCAACTCGGCAACTGTTTTCATGTTCACCAAAGTGTGAACAAAGACAACCTGTGCGCGAGGGAAATGGAAAACGCACGACATTTTATATTAATTTAAGGTGAAATTTACCTGAAGCGTAAATTTTCCTTAATAGAAAATTCTTCACCATGTTATCCTTTTAGTCCTTCCAACCTTCCTTATATCGTGCGCAGGCGTTCGAGTACTTTTAATTGCTAGTTATCCACTGTATTTTTCACATTTCCAATTTCCTTTTTCAAGCGAAAAGCGCAATCGGAAAATCTGGGTTTTCATGCAAAATAAACGCGCGTGCTTCACGTACTTTCGTGAAGAAAACAGTTAATGGAAAATCAGAAGTAAGCGCGATAAGAGATAAGAAGTGAGTTGATAAAAACGAAATGGGGGCGGCAACGACAAGAGTGTCGTCAGTTAATTACGACGCGCCGCGTTCTTGCTTAATAAAGTTACATTTAATTTGCTAATTCAATTAGAAATTTCTCGTCTCCGCCCTCGTGCACGTCAAAGACGTTGATGCAAGAAAAATCAGATAACGACGTTTGGCATACGCCACAAAGTGTGTTCATCCCCTGTTTGAACGAGACAATTAACAAACGAATCAAATTCAATTACGATTTCAAGCATCTTTGATGCTTAAGAACGGATTAATATGCCTCTTTCAACCCCCGCCGAAATTGCTAAATATCCAATATTTCGAAATACCTTTAGGACGTTGGGAAAAAGGTGGTTAACTAATTGCCTCGAAAAAGGTCAAACTCACAGCGCGCCCAATTTGACATCAATGGTCGAGGGACACTCGACCTCACTTTCGCACACCACTTTGCTTTATCATTTTCATCCCTCGTACCTACGTGAATATGTGTATAGCGGTGGATGTAATCAACTAATTTTCCGCACGCATTAATTATTTATGCGTCGCGTTTGCGTGCGTTTTCCACGAAAAGTCAAAACTCATTTACGCTCATTCACCCTCAACGTTTAACGACTCTAATGTGCCCCTTGCATACGTGTTCCTTTTCATGAGCAATGGCGTAAAATTTCCAAGCAATAAAATTTTGAAATTATTTCATCTGTGAAAATCCATGAGGAAACACGAATTTTCTTTTTGCAAAACTAAATACTTAACCTCAAGTTTCACACGAGGAAAACGCTAATACTTTTTTAAGTCGGAAAGATAAGTGCAACGAGTAAAACTACCCTCATACTTAATGTTAGCACTCGTATACAGAGAGTTGTGGCTTGAGATGATTTTCTAGGAATTCTATTTTGTGAATTTGTTGAATAAAAGTTGTGAGATGAATTTGAGGGTTGAAAATGTAGTAAGGGTGTAGAGGATAAGTGGTGTACAGGAGGTAAAAGCAAGGCAGCCATAAAAATGTGTGTCTGTTTGTACTTACGACATCGATGAGCTGAGAGAGTTTGAGCTTAATCTTGACGGTGAGCGCGTCTGAAACGTTAACGACCGGACGCACCAGCTTGTTGTAGTTGGAAAGGAGGTCATCATACAACCGTTTGGCATCTGGATTCCCGGAGCATCCTGCAACATAAAACAGGACAGCAAATTAATAATATATTTTTACCCAAATTGCTGAAACTATTAGTAAATTCAATTACATCTCTAGTCTATGATCCTCTCACGAAATAAACATTGTTTTCACCGTATTTAGTGTGAAATAACAGAAAATTTAAGGGAATTTTCTCGCACAACGAAATTTCAGTTAGAATACAATTAATTCTATTGCGCAAAAATGATAGAAATTATACTTTTGCTAGAAATTGGCATAAATGTGTGGAATAATATAAATTACTTATTTGCTATAAACTTCTTGAATGATACAAATTATTCTTTTTCTAAAAATTAATAGAACCTTCTCAATAAATTGTAGAATGTTAGAATTTATTCTTTCGATAGAAATTGATAAAAAGTACGTCTTCCCCGATATTATTCGACATTTCTAAAATCACAAAAATTATCACATCTGTCATTTTAGAAATGACCACCGAAGAATTGTTTTCTAGAAATTTCTATTTTTAATTTTCTATATCTAGAAAGCAATTATAGAAAAATTCAAGAATGAGAGTTATTCTTTTTGATTAAATTTCTAGAACCTTACAGATTTTGCTAGAAACTTTTCGAATAATAGAAATTACTGTTTCGCTAAAGATTAATATAAATAGTTGATATAAACGTTTTGTTGTCCAACGTTTTAGAAAAATATTTGAATACTAAAATGATTCTTTTTCTAGTACTTTCTATAACAATATAATATGAAAGTTTTCTACACATTTTTCTATAGAATAAATAATTTCCGCGCTTATTATCACAAAATCCTATTTATTTTTTACACGTAATTTTATATTTTTAATTACAATACAAGCGAATATGATTTTTAATTATATCCTCGTTGATTTCCTTCCACGCTTTAATTTTAATTACATTTTAATAATAAAAACAATATAAAGTACTTTTCACTGAAATAAAATATAACCTAATTACAATGTCGAAGGAAAATATTACTTGGCGCTCCATTCATTATGGCGAATATAAAAATAATAAATGCTTTCGTTTGACTTTTATTGAATGCACATTCCTGCTTGAACATTTCCATATAAATTCTAAGCGGGAAATTATTAATGCTCCTTGTAATTAACTCGAAAATATCGTCTTTATCTTAACGTCCACGTCATGTTTAACGAATACTTTAAGGGCTTGTAATAAAATTCAATACAAATGGAATGCGTAATTTAATCGGGCGTGGAATAAACTTTTTTTTGTGCAAAATATCTTTGCAAAAATGTCAACGTTTTATAAAGCTAAAAGCTATATACTGGTTGTTTAATTATTTAATAATTTCTCGGAATTATTTATAATAAATGAACACTTTGTATATTAATGGTCTCTGCTTTAGGACATCATTTGAAATATTTTATGGCGTCAGTCGTAACTTGCAGAAATGATCGCTGTAATCGAGGTGGCGTGCATTCGAGTGATATGCACCCTTTAAAATATAGGGTGTGCAAGTGCGAAATGACCATCCGCCATTTGCTCAAGTGTTCCTTGTTAAGAAGAGCGCATTGCGGGATGATAAACTTTTAATATTTTGCATAATAATTTTCAGTTCCATTTCGTTTCATTTCAAGTCGACAGGCTCATTAAAAGTAACTCTCTGAAATGAATTATTACATAAGAGTAAATTAAATAATCGTGAACGAATTAAATCTATATCAAAGATAGGCTGATCGAGTCATAATTAATTGCAAATTGTTATTTAATTAGTAAGGATTATTACCCCGACTATAAATTTTCAGTATAGGATTTTCTTAAACTTCATAGGGCATAAGTAATCGCAACATAATTGCATATTAGGCCCTTGATGATAATTAATCCCATTATCATAATTAATTACACATTAGTAGTTTCAAATATGATTATTTACTTAATTCCTCATTAATTATGATCAAGGCGTTTGACTTCGCAGTCTAAGATCATTTAGAAGTATTCTCAACAAGTCGGAAACATGACCTCAAAGGTTAAAAAAGCCCTAACCATACCCAATTTCATTAGATAACGTTTCTTATCTAAAACTTGGTATTAAAGAATTAAATAAAGGTTGTTTACTTAATTTATCATTAATTCTTATCAAGACGTATGACTCAAATCATTTAGAAATATTCTCAACAAGCTTGAAACATATCACATAACCACAAAATTATTTACATAATTTCTCATTAATTACGATCAAATGGCATAATTTTAAAATCATCTAGAAATATGATCAACAACTCCGAGGTATTTGGTATTAGTTTACGAGGTACTAGGGTACAACCTCACAGAATAAAAGATTAAATGCAATTGAATGCCTTCGATAAAGTAAAGTGACTTGTTCATCTATCCTGCCCTCTCAAATTTAATTCAATAAAGTGCTTCTCATCTGAAAATTCGTGTTGGTGATAATTACTCACCAAACCTTCGTAATTAATTAGTAATCACAGATATTATTTACTGAGACTTTAAATAGAGGTTATTTATAATTCCTCATTAATTACGTACGACTTCAAGTTCAAAATCAATGTGCTCAACAAGCCCGAAGGATATTACACAACCTCAAAGAGTAAATGAATGAATTCAATTGAGTGCACCATTCATTTTTAGTAGATCTAAGTGGATACAGACACTCATCCACCCTTTCTTTCCTAATTTCATCAAATAATATCTCATCTTAAAGTTGATGTTGGTGATAATTAATCAAAGTGTTTTAATTAATCAACAATTTTACATATTATCTGCGGCGGAATTAAATAGATATTATTTACTTAATTCCTCATTAATTCCGAGCAAGTCAAACAGATAAATATGTCTTTTGTATCTTCCAAATTCCTCAACACCATCCAGACATTAAAAACTTAGGTTTCAAATTATGTACAATTTAACTCCCAGATGTCATCGGTTTCATTTCGAAAATTATTAGGAAACATTCGTCGAATATTTTTTCTGCCTGGTTATAAACAGTTCTTCTAACAGTTTTATCACAATCGTTTGGTACATGTCTTTATGAACAAAACTGACCAAGTTACGCGCCATTTACAAAAGCGCGGTTTTCAAAACCAAGTGTTGTGGAAGTCGCGGCAATTCAAAGACACTTTTATTCAAAATTTCGCTAAGAATTTGTTAGCATTCCATTGTTAAACGTTTTTACAAACTCAAATTCGACTTCAAAAGGAATGGTATTTATTTAATTAATTTAATTTCTGGTAAACACCAAGCATAGCATAAGAATATAGTTCTAACCCTAGAATTGAAGTCTAGAAACTTCGATATTTAAATATTAAATACATAATTTATGTCGCTATTGCCTGATATCATTTTTCTCATTTTGCAAAATTATTAAAAAATACCAAGCGTAAAACTCGATATTCATAATTATTAAGTGGAATTTTATTCCAATAAATGTATTATACTCAGATTATTAAATTTTATCGGCAGCTGGTTCGTCGAACACGGCAAGGACATATTACGCGTCGACATATTAGATTCTCCTAAATTCCCAATTTCTCCATCTGCTCGAATAACGTCGCACATACGCTTCTGTCTGTTGTGGGCTTCAATGTATGTTTGCAAATATTGAATTCTCTTGTTCTGCGTCACATGACATATGCGATGGTTCACAAAACAGACTTTGCTCTATGATTTCGTCAAGCTGCATTGCGTTTCCTGCTTTTGTATAACCTGCAGGCAACAACCGCATTTTAGTTTAGGAAAATAAATTCCATCTCACCAACTCACAAAGCGCCGAGGTCCAATATTATCGCTAAACAAAATATTAACTTTTTGCACATTTGTGCCAATCAATAGAGTACCTATTAAGTGTAGTTTACGAATATGCAAATTTAATTTTAATCGGTTGAGTAGTTTAGCAACAATTTCACTCCAAAGTTGAACAAACAAAAAGTCAAAGTTGGAATCGAAAGCCATCCTCAATTTTAAAATTTATTTTCTAACGATTGCGAAATAATGAAAGAAAACTAAATATACCAGTGCAAACGGTATCTCAAGAAGAATAATAAGGTATTTAAATTAATACCGAATTTTCTGGACTAAAATACGCATCTCAATTTTTTAATATGATGCAATTATATTTTTGGAAAAACCTCTATTCCTCAAATACGACTGAACTGATTTTCTCGGATCTGTTAAAATATTAAATGGTCTTATAAAAGAATCCTTTAAAGTTATGTTAAATTCATATGATTCATATATAATAAGATATAATATAATGACAATCAGGGAATGGACCGAGTGTAGTAAAATTGGAAAACTAACACCCACTTCCAAGAAACGTCGCTCGCAGAGTGCAAGTGGACGCAACGAAACGAAGTAAAACTAAAGTCAGAATCCTCTAAAATAACGAAGATTATGTTAAAAATGCTCAAAATTTCATCTTCAACCGGTCACAACTTTCGATTGGGTGGGGTTGGGCGAAATCAGATATAGCAATCGTGATTCTTAATTCACACGTGGTGATACATTACTAGAAGTCGTTTTCAAAAATTAATTTCGCAATGAAAATATTATATTTAAGAAAAAATATTTATATCCTTACGAAGTTTATTAGTTGTACTTTCCATAAATCTAAATAGTTTTATTGAAGAAGGGCCATGAGCTTAGAAAATTTTGAATTTGATGTTCACGCAACCGCCTAATCGTGACACCTCAATTGTTCCACTTTGACGCTTAATTGTTGCTAAACTATCTATCTGATTATAATAATTTTTACGCTATCATAAAATTTAACAATTCCTGTACCTACCAGTAAAAAAATATTTTCAAAAATAGCATTATTTAATTTATCGACAATTTCCCCTCTTGGACCTGTGTGGGATGTTTAGAAAAATAGAAAAAAGACGATTTATTAAGTATACAATGTCTTAGATGTTCATTTTTGAATAAAACGCATCATAATGTGAGAAATATGGTAAATTCTATTCGCGTTGAGTATAAAAACGGCCATTTTTTCAACCTCAGGGGATGTCGGAATATGGCTGATATTCAATAAATACTCTTTAACTCAAAAAATAATGTATGTATTTTGATTGATTATGACCAAATGACCACAGGTGCTATACGCCGCACTTAATTGAAAATCAATTTTTAATTAATTACAATGACACGCATGTGATAAATATACGTTTATTAATTACCACTCGTTAAACGAATTGGAAATATAAATCCACAAAATAATCCAAATAGCAATTCATTTCCAACGAAAAAAAAATATATAAATTCAAATTTTGTATTTTCTACTTTCATGATTAAATATCATCATGCTATTTTTACGCTAGGGGTGTGTTACAACCCTCTTGCTTTTTCATAAACGTCTATAGGCTTGCTGGTTTATTTTTTAATGAATAATCAATACGGTACATTACGCCCACTCTCTAAAGACAATGTGAATTTTTTATATTTTTCAATTAATCAACAATCTAAGCAAATAAAAAATGCTGCAAGTACGTTAATATCCTAAATCATTATGATCCAATGACCTTTGATGCAAAGGGCGTAATGTCAAATACGTGGATATCAAATAGGCTTAGTACAAATCGTGTTAACGGAATACTCAAACGATTCATGTGACATGTTTGTTGGTTTTACTCGATTAGTAAACGTGTGGATATCAAAGCACAGCTGAACTGGAAGGAAGCTTAGCATTGTAACCAAGCTGTTTAGGCTCTAGGCTAATATTAGTATGAATTGCAATAACAGAAAGCTTACTAACATCCGATTAAGGTGGTATAAACATTTGCAATATTCACTATATATCAACAATATTTTCAAATAATTTGATTTTGCTTTGAAGAAAAGTAAAGTAAGTAAGTTCTTTTTATTAAATATAATTTTAGTTCATTTAGTAAATGTATATATGAAATATATGAAAATATTTAGTTATATAAATAAAATTCTAGAAAAACAGATAAAAATTTTGTGTTCAAATCGTCATTATTTCCCACTGAATTCTAGTATTTTATAAATCCTTCATTCATATTTTCCTGAAATTTTGAATTACGTTGAACAATATTGGAATTATCACAAACAACGTATTTTTAAAAATTGCGTTTCTGCGAATCACTTAGAATTTCGACATTTTAAATAATTTTTGCATAAACACGATAGTGATGAAACTTTTTAAAAAATTCTTTATGAGACAGTCGAAAAAAGAGAATAATCCAATAATATTTCAGCCGCAAAAATGTATAGTATATAACCCCTTCAGCAAATGCGATAAAAATATGTAAACTAACCCGTTCGTCAGTCATTGGAGAAAGATTAAACATTTCTCAAGCAAAGAGGCGCCATTAAAAATTCCTTACGACGCACATACGTATACGTAAATTTAAAGCGGAGGAGAAAAAATGGAAACGCGTCGCTGACACGGATTTATGGGTGTTATCGGCTCGACGGTGAAATATTCGCGTGCTTTTTGATGAATGGCTTCATCGCCCAAAAATTTTTCTAATAATCCTTCGCTCCATCTCAGAAAGCTTCCAAGTATTTCTATTCGTCCGCTCTGAAAATATGCTGCTTTGAGCCAATATGAATTTTCATTCACGTGGCAAATTGCTTTTCACTAAACTCTCAATAAATTAGGCATAATATTTTAATATTCCCATCATAATTTCCACATAGAAAAACAGCATTATCAAATTGGTATAAGCACCCAATAATTATCCGCTTATCACGATGAAGTTCGTAATTGGTAATTAATTATAAGACGATTAAACTACCCCTATTTGATTATCTTGATTTCACTTCATAAATTGATAGAGAGAGAGAGTGCTAAGTAATAAATGTAATATTAAGAGAGATACTTGAAACCATTTAGTTGAGTTCTCAAATATCATTAGCATCCTCTTCAAAGAGGATTTCAAGTAGAACGTTTGATCTGCTGCAGTAGGCTTAATAATCACACCTCCTTTTCACACATACGCTTGACTAAGTAATTAATTAATTAATATGAATTAAAGCAGATTCATGATGCATTCATACAATTATACGGCCTACATTGATCGAAACGAAAATATATAATCGTATAAAATAATCAAAATGTAGATGAAAGTGCTTAAAATTTTAACTTTAAAGCGCTCATAACTTTTTATTACGCAAGGTTGCACAATATAAATTTAACAGCCTTGATTCTTTATTAATTTATCTATCTTCCGGTGGTAATATCTCGTTAACACAACTAAACACACATTGGTAGAAGTGGATTTGAAAATTTTTGTTCCGTCCAAAATCGGAAATATTTCAAAAATTAATTTATCTAGCAAAATATAATAATCAGAAATAGATAATTATGTCATTAGAAAGTTTATTAGTTGCAGTTTCTATAGATTTAAATGGTTTTATTGAAGAAGGATGAAGAGCTTAGAAAATGAATTCTGAATATGACGTTTACGCAACTAGCTAAGCGCAACGCAGAAATTGTTCGACTTTGAAGGTATTTTCTTGCTAAACTAACCGCCCGATCTGAACTATATTTTCAGGTTCGAATGAAATAACTCTGCTATTCCTATATCCACTAGTATTTTTTCTTCAAACTATCATTATTTAATTTCACAACACTTTTGCATAATGCAAAATGAACGCGTAAAATAAGCAAAATTCCGATGAAAATACACAAAACTTGATCTACAAACAATTATAACTATTAATTAGATAGGACTAGGCATTATCAGACATAGCAGTCATAGTTAGCCATTAAATTATCTATCTTCCAATCGTATAATCTCGAGGTCGATTTAAAAAGTATTTTGCGACGCAAAATCGCAAAATTTTCAAAAATAATTTCTCTATAAAAATATATTATTTAAGTTGCTATAAATGTAAACAGTTATGTTGCAGAAGGATCACGAGCTTGGAAAAATAATTGCGACGCAGAAATAAGTAAAAGTTCGTTGAAAACACTCAAAATGTCATCTTTAATCGGTCATAACTTTCGATTAGGCAGGATTAGACGCGATCAGGCATAGTAGCTGTAATTAACTATTAAATTATTCAGCTTCTAGTGGTAATATCTCGCGGACATAATTTCACACATATTTGAAGAAATAGATTTGACATTTTTCAGAAAGTATTCAAGAATTAATTTCTCTATCAAAATATAATATTTAAGAAAAGATATTTATGTCAATAATAAGTTTATTAGTTGCAGTTTTTATAGATGTAAATAGTTTTACAAAAGAAAGACCAAGAGCTTGGAAAATGAATTTTGAATATGACGTAAATTCAGAAATTATTAGACTGACGGTAAATTTTGCTAATCTATTCGTCCGATTTGAATTATATCTTAAGCTTCATAAAATACAGCCACTTTTAGATGAATCTTTGTTTTATTTTTAATTAATTGCCCGTGTTTTACACAAATTACACTGTTTAATTGCCCAAAGAAGGTATACTCCACGGACAAACCTACTCGCGTTGGATTTTTCAATCGTGAAATAATAAAAGCGCAGACTCTAATTTAAAACTGCAATATTAAGTTGGGGTTGTACGGTCCACTGGTTTAATCTTTCAACATGCCGACCGCACTCGTGATAGCAAAACGCTCATATATAAACATAGCGTGAAAATCGTCGGCTCGTGAATATGCTAACAATGCGCACGGAAAAAGTTTGTGATTAATCAGCGCGCACACTCACACAACTCGCATGTGGCGCTCAGTGTTTTTAATTTAGGTTCTAATTTGATACGCGAAGCCCTACTCAGTCCTTTATTCTCAACATCCCTTCGCAACTTTTCTGCAACCCCCTTTTTCAACGATTCGTAAACGTATCTTAATCCTGCTGATTTCTTTTTGATGTGAAAATAAATAGTAATTCATTGCATTTAAAATTCATGAGCCGCTGAAAAAACGCGTCCATTACGTTTTCAGTCATTTGAGATGCATGAAAAGGCACTCCTCTTTCACGTGCTGAGTGTGACAATGATGATACACAACAACGACGATGCAAAGAGTGCGCACAAAATAACACGACAAACGAAGAGTTTCTCGTATTTTTCGCACGTTCGCAATTGAGGACAAGGAATACGCTCGTATGCCACGAGTAATGGTAGTTGAGACGTACCTACATATATATATATATGCAAAGAAAAGAAAACAAGACGAATGCTGCGCGTCTTCGTTGAATGTTCTTCGGTTTTCGTGTGTTTACTTGAAATAAAGATAAAATTCCTCTCGTTTCGTTTATATTTATAACGCGGCGTTTTACTCCTTGTTTTACGTTCGTTAATTTTGCATGCTCTACGAGTCGAAGCATTTTCAACTTGTAAATTGTTCAAAGCTAGGAAACGCAGCGTAATTTTCTAAATTAGTGTAATAAATGAAGCAAAATTAATAGATGTACATTTGTTAGCTATTTCAATTTTAATGTTCTGACATTTTCTGGTGCTTTTATTTTTTTCTGTAAACTTTTTTAATTCCCATCGTTTAGTACATCTTTTCATGTATTTTATGTATTTTCTTCATTTAAAAATGATTTAAAATGGGTGAAATTACACGTAATTCGAGGAACTGCGTTGTTCAAAAACACGTTTCACGTCAATCGCGATGATTAGAAAACGGTTCATCATAATTCAAAATTTCAAACATATTTGGTTAGTATATAAGTTTTCAACGCTGCTTGGAGGATTTGTCAAAATTCAACTTTCTAAAGAAATTGTGAAGTTTTGAACACAAGATTTCGGTTTTAACAGTGTTTTTTCTTAAATTTTCTTTTTTTAACTAACTAGTTTCCATGCGAACTCAAAATGTTTCATTGTACAACTAGTTCATCTCGTTGTTAATAATTCATGAAATTTTGATGTTATTAGGACATATAGTTACTGAATAATCCGGATTTACACATTCGAAAATAGCTTTTGAGATCATAACTATTAAAGTTTCAAATTTAGCACAATTACCATACTGATGATACACTATGAAAAGCAATTATCCGATTTGAAATTTATCGAAGATCAAATATGAATTCCCTTAACAGTTCTGAAATAATAGCAAGATTGAAAAATCATCAGAATTTTTTGTTTTTCTGTTGCCTCGTAAATAGTTATTGTAATATTATTATCACTAACATTTAGTACATCTCCTTGTCTGTATTTAGTATTTTCTTTATTTAAAAAATGTCAAAAATGGAGGAATTGCACGTAATGTACCGAGGAGACATTTTGAAAAACACGATTTGCGTTGGTCACCATAATTCGAAAATTGACAAAGAAATGGTGACGGGTTAAACACAAAATTTCAGTGTTTATACATGCTTCAAATACTTCCTTCGCCTTTCTAGCCTTATGTCGATATTAGTACTTCGTGACTATTTGAAGGATTGAATACAAAATTTCAATTTTAATACATGTTTTTCTTCGATTTTATTTGTTTAAATGCATATTTTCCAGCAAATTCAAAATCCTTCGCTTATCTAGCACCTTAACTATTTAGTGACAATTTGGTGTGGATCGTTGATTTTGTTACTAACCAAGGGATCCGTCAAAATGCGCTTTGCCTCGAAATATTGAAGAATTGAACGCAAAATTTCAATTTTTATACACGTTCTACTGTGATTCTATTTGTTTGAATAAATAATGTCCATAAAATTTCAATATTATTCGCCTATCTACCAGCTTATCTCCTTGTAAGTACTCAGTGAAAATTTTATGTGGATGGTGTTCATAGTTTTTGAGGAATCCTGATATGAAACAAGTTTTTAAATTTAAACTTAGCACCACTGAAAATTCACATAATGCGCTATGAAATACAATTTTCTTTCTAAAATTCATTGAAGATTAAACTTTTTCCATTTTTCGTGTACTACAACTAGATATAACCCCTTAAAATCTGTGCAACTAATCATAAATTAAAAATATGAAAGATAAAACAACACAGAACCACTTTTTTTCCGGCTTGTTCAAACACCGGTACAAAACGCTCGAGCATCATAAAATTTTCCGGGAGAAAATTATATTAACAATTCATACGAACGCTTTATATATTGGAGGGATGAACATGCAGATCGTTTCGCACGTAAAACCAAATTTATTTTATATTCGGCCAACTTTATAACCCAACTATTTCCATTCTTTATCCTCATATTTTCTTCCGGTGTACGCACTGGGCGTTTTAAATAATCTCGATTTGGCCGGATGTAAATTATAAATTAACTGCAAATATTATAGCTGCATTAAAATTTATAGATAGTAAAATTAATGTTAGAAATTTGATGCACTTTAGGAAATTATCAATTTTTACGATGTCTTTAAATATTATTCCATATTGGGTATGATGTTGAAATTGCGAAATAGAAACGCGAATAATTGCATAATGAATAATGTATGAAAAGCGCGAATAATTTACGTACCGCACATCCAAGAGAAAATCCTACTTTGAATGCCTGGATAATAATTTATGAAACTTTTACTGATATGCAGCAGTCAAGGCGGAAAATATGCATTTAGATAACTAAAAATACGAATTGATTTTCATAGATTCTCCCAGGACGTATCAACGTATTGCATGAAAATGCCGGAAATATTAGTTAGTTTTTGTATTTTCTAAAGAAATTGTTTATTGCGATGAATAATTTTACCCAAAAATGGATTTCAAGTTAACACGCGTTTTATTCAAAACTTCAACTTCAATTTAAAACTTCAACTTAAGTATCCGAAATACTCTGGGGATCACTAATTTGTTTGCAGCTCAATATTGTGAGTATTAATTCTGTTAACAACAAACAAAAATTATAACCTGAAATTATTTTAAAATACATTTTTCTAAAACTCGTCTTCAGATGCGTGTAGGTGCATATTGCGGGAAATAAAGTAATTGCAAATTTCGCATTACACTATCAACCAAGAACATACAGGAAATTATTTAATATACAGTGGTACCTCGATATGCCCCAACATACAAGTTTTTTAGATACTAGCTGCCAAGCGAGCGATATTTTGCATTAAGATACGAGCAAGATTTGAGATACGAGAAATCTCACACTCGTCCAAAATGCCTATTTTGTTTTTCAAATCACTATTTCCCAAAAACTACCGCACCAATTTTCAAAATTCAAATTTTGTTATGCTTGAGATTTTACTATCTATAAATTAATTAAAATAATTAAATAATATTGTAAAGTAATTAGTGTTTTCATTTTGGCATAATTATGTATTAATCGAAATCAAAATTCATCAAAAATATTTAGAGAATAAAGCCATTGTATTCAAAGGTATTAAGTTACCTCTGTATTACTGTATTACTTATTTTACCGCGCAGGGACTATGGACAACAGGCAGCTAGAACGGATTAATGACATTTCAATTAATTTCAATTTGGAAAATTGCTTGGAGATATGAGTGATTTGAAATAGACCCAAGGTTTCGGAACGAATTAAACTCGTATGTCAAGGTACCACTGTGTCTAATAAATAACCTCAAAAAGTGGCAATACTTTAGTTATATGCACCAGTAAACCAAAAATACGATTAGCTGATTTTTGAGTTGCATAGTTTTCTTATTTCTGATGAAAATTAACCTTAAGTTATTTTTTAATTGATTAGCTATATGCACAACTATTGATTAGATATATGCAAGAATTACCTAAACATATAAATTAAACAAATATTAATTAACGAGTAGCGTATTTCATGAGACTCCAGGAAATTGTTTAATGTAATATTCAATCTCCGAAGATGATAAGAATTAGACATACCAATAAGGAGATCATTTTGGATTGCCTAACTATGTTATTCCAAACAGTAAATAACCCTACTTTATTTCTTAAGTAATCGAAAAATAAATTGAATATTGCTTATTGTTAGAAATAATATTAAACAGAAGGCGACCGTTGTTGATTGACTTTCTTAGATTGTCCAATATTCCTACTTCAAACTTTACTCTTGGATGTATTTTCTACTTTTAGATTTCTTACATTAACTTAGTTCTTGCACATAACTTGCCTACGGTTGGCAGTAAATAATCTTAGTCTATTTCTTAATTCTCAAAGTAATCGAAAAATGAATATCGTTTATTGTAAGAAATAATATTAAGCAAAAGCCAACCGTTGTTTAAATATATCCATCAGCTAATTAAGAATATATATTGACTTTGTTAGATTTTCCAATTTTCTTACTTCAAAAAGTAATTTTAATTTAATACAACTAACTTACCTCTAGGGTATATTTTCCACTTATAAATTTCTTATATTAACTAAGTTCTTGGCCATAACTTGCCTACGGGTGGCAAGTTATATGCAAAAACTTAGTTAATCAAACATTCTTAAAACACGACGTAAAAAGCCATCGACAGCAAATCAGCAACTAATTTCAGAATAAATAAGAAATGTAGGTATATAAATAATCTGGGAAATTTTGAAATTGTGTACAAGAAGTTATTTAATCTAACAATCTTAAAGTCGACCGCGAATATCAAAGGAGATTATTAAACTTCCTGTATTAGCAGCCTCCATTAGCGCGCTTATGGTCCGCGCGTGCACTTAACTTAAGCACACATGCAGCGGAAGATAACTAATCATCGCGCCAAGAGGTGCAAACTTGCTGATAGCGATTGCAACGTGATACAACACACGGCGGAAGCCATGTTGTGATATGCGTTTATGGCAAATGGTCATAAAGTGCCTTCTAGCGCGCGCGTGAATTTTGCATGAATCTAAACGACCAAATGAGCTAACGAGAAACGTGCCGCGCGATTTCAAGAGGTAAGTGAACAACCGCCGCCTCCATCGCTGCCGCCTGCGCGCCGTTTAACCACCTTACCGGAAATTTAAGATACCGACGAGTATGGTATTTCGATCCTTCAATCCACCTTATCAAATTTCCCGCCTCAGCGGATATTGGATCTAAACGAATGCCGCAAGAGTTGCAGAATTACACACGAAATCTAAGCAAACCTCCGCTTAGCATAACGATAATTTTCAGAATTATGAAAACTTTCATCGAAGATCTTACTTTTTCTACAATTTAGGTTGATTATTGCCTAAATCGAAGTGTGTCATATCTTGTGAAAAATGCTTAAAATTTCATCTTTAAACGGTCATAACTTCCGATTGCACAGGTTTAGCGAGATGAAACATAGCAGTCGTGATTGTTCATTAAATTATCTATTTTTCAGACGTAACAGATGGTTGACGCAAATTGGCAAACATTGTTAAAAGTCAATTTGAAAATTTTCTCTCCTCTCCACCCAAAATCGGAAATTTTTCAAATATTAATTTCTCTTTGAAAATATAATATTTAAAAAAAATATTTACATCATAGAAAAGCTTATTAGTTACAGTTTTTATAGATGTAAAAAGTTTTATTGATGAAGGACTTAGTTCATGGATAATGAACTTTGAATGTGACGTTTGCGCAACAAGCTAATCACGACACGAAAATTGTTTGACTTTGACGTTAAATTGTTGCTAAACTATTTGTCCGATTTAAATTAAATTTTCAGATTCATAAAATTCAACTATTCGTTTATTAGAAAAAGAAAATTTCAAAAATGTTATTATTTAATTTGATATCGATTTCCCATTTTGGACAGACCAACTTAACATTAGGTTATCTTAAGTTAGTCTAATTTATGCGTATGCTTTCTTAAATAATTCTCAATTTATTAATTGATATTAGTTGAATACTAGCACAAACGTTTCAACGCTATCTCATTAACCTCGTCGCTTTTGCTTAATACATAACCTATAAAAACAGGAAAAAATATCGCAGGCAAGAGCACCGGTGCAAAAATACATTCTTAATTGTGATTTATTACGCGAGAGCGGAAATTACGCTTAATCCAGCGTGAATTTATCGATTCGTTCACACTTTGCTACATCCGCTGAAAATACGTATATGAAAATATTATTGCTTTCCGTGATATAAAACAATATGACGCACGAAATTTCCACTGCTGCGTAAATATTATCACAACATGAAATTCACTTAAATTAAATGCACCATCAAGTAAATCAATTAATATAAAAAATTCCTCCGCTATTGTGTGCGGTATTTAAATTTAATAAAACGTTTATGGCATTTGATCGTTAAAAAAAACTCGTAATCATGTCATAACTAGACGTAATTTCGTTGCACCCGCTTCCCGCAACGTCGAGGAAAATCGTGATAATCTGCTTTAGTCACGCATAAAATTTTATATTTTCGCCTTTAATCCGCGCTTCTAGCTGTTCAGCGGCGATTGACAGCATCGATATCATAATATTCGAAATCGCAAATATAAAAATTGAAATACATTTCGCGCCGCGCGCGCGTATTTCACACTGCATTATGCAATGTCATGCAGGATTCGATGACGACCAGGATTACGTGTCAAATCGAATTGAATGATGGCAAATTATTATTTTTAGGATAACAGCATAAACTGTAAAAAAAATTAATGTGACATAACTTTCAATCCAAAAATAACCTTTATTCCCAATTATGCATAAACCACCCCCATTCCGATTCCCCAAAAATTATTTAATTGATTTAACGTGCGATTCTTTGTTATCTTAGCTAATTTATCTCTAAAACAAACAAAAAACTTAATCTGATATTACTTACAAATCACCTGCACCCCGAATCAAAAACCACCCCATCGCATCTCCAAAAAAAAATTTAATTAATTTAAAAGACTATTCTTTGTTATCATGACCAACTTAACCTTAAAATAAAATTAATATAAAATCAATAGATCTACACCCCTAATCAAAAACCAGCCCTCCCAGAAAAATTATTTAATTCGTTTATTAGACGATACTTTGCAATGCTAACCAATTTGCCACCAGACAAAAAAAAGTCAAATCTTCTAATCTAATCAAAATCCACCCCATCCCTATTTGCCATAATTATTTAATTGAATTATCGATATTTTGTTGCTCTGATGAACTTACCCCAACACCAAAAAAATTAATGTGATATTAATAAAAAGTCATCCCCATCCTTAGTAAAAACTACCCCCACCCCCAATATTCATTTAACGCTTGATTAATCTAATCATACAATACTCTCTTATCCTAACCAATTTAATCCTTAACCTAAAAAATTAATGCAATATTAACCAATAATTACCCTCCAATCCCAATCAAAAACCACCCCACCACTATTTCTTCCATAATTAGTTAATTAACTTATCGCACGATACTAAATTATTCTGAACAATTCACCCCTGGATCAAAAAATATTTAATATGCTAGTCATCAAATATCATCTCCACCCCCAATCAAAAAACACTCCCCGCTATAAGATATAGTGTTATCTTGTTAACTTTCCAATTCCCAACTTACCCTCCGACCGAAATACAATTAAACTTAAAATCAAACCCCTAATTATAATTCCTCTGAAAGCGTGAGCACTTAAGCAAATAGAAAATCCGCTTAGAAGATCGATACGCGCGCTCTTGCCCGCAAAGAGCCAAAATCGCAAATGCGAAACACAGGCGTGTTATTCGGTTGAAATTTCGCTCTAATTGAAATGTTATGGAAGCGTCGTAAACAATACGGGGGCGCCCGCTCGTTCGCGAAAGCAAGGCAAACAACATTCACGCGCCATCGGCAAACAAGTCGCCGTCAAACGAATATGCAAATGGGAGCACTTAAAATGCTAAATCACTAAACGCACTCGTCCTCTGAAAAACGAGTGCCTCGCCAACGCGCGCGCACGCATAAACGGATAATGTATTTGGTTATATTACCTGATACGAGCACTAGGACAATCCACATGATACCAACGAGGCTCTTCATCATGTCATTGCGGCGTCATCTCCACATCGCTGCTCGTCAATTACCTGCAACAATGCAAACGTCCAACGTTTATTTATGTTGTGCACCCTACGCATCCTATCCTATCGTATAGATCGATCGATCAATGTAATAAATCACGGATACTATGACTGACTGACTGACACACATATAGTGAAAAGATTAAATGGTAATTATTTTAATAGGAAATGCACCATTATCCTGGTTAACCTCACATCCTTTCGGCTGTCAGAGGAACAAAGGAGCAAAGACGATGTGATACAACCCGCATCGTCGCGATAGTTGCGAGATTAATGCGCAAACTTACAAACCCATCGCCCATTGAGTTTGCCGCCTTCAAGTGGTGCACTCGACGCACACGCCTCGCATGTATAAACTTAAAGCGGCGGCAACGGCGGCATTGGCGGTGGCAGCAAGTTAAACGCATGCGGTCTCAATTGTGCACGGCGAAACTTACGAAAGACTCGCCGAGTGATGAGTGTGATCGCATTTTGCTTTCACCTCGTGCACTAACGCACAAATGCAGATGGTTCCATGTGCGCACACGCTCCTCGAGGGAGACACGTGGCAGAATAAATGCGTATACACCAAAGAGTGCCACACACCGGGATGAAAGTAAAGTGGGCTATCATACGATGAGGATAACCCACTTGCTATTGAACGTTTTTCTTTACGACAAGCATTTTACCGCAATACCATTTCTTTATGTGAAGTAATATTACTCTAAAATTCCTCAGAAAAACCGGAAGTTATTAAAAATATTCATCACTATTCAGGCCATAAGAGTATAAAGAAAGGAGATATATTAAAATGATGATTAAAAATATTCATTAAAGTTGATTTAAAGAATAACAGAAAAATTGCATTAAACTATTCTTTATGCATTTGTGTATATTACATAATAAAAGCAAGATTTATAAATAAAAAGATGAAAAGGGTTAGAGATATTTCACCTCATAACATGATTAAAGTACCTTTTTTCACAAATCTTTAAAATAAAATAATTTTTTCAATAAGGGATGAACACTAGCATTCCTCATTTGAACTATAGATACGCATTTTTGTAAAAACCAATACATTCTTTCCTATAATAAATCGCGCTACAGAATTTCCAAACTATTATGCATCATAGGAATTATTAAAGTCAGGTTAATGATTTTTGTTCCAATTAATTCCCTTTTGTGCAGTCGTCAACGAGTAAGTCGGGTATACCAGCAGCTAGCTAGTAGGGTGCAAGATAATTGGGACACCCTCTAGATAATGATATGTGGTATTACAACCCAATCAGCTTCGGACTTCCCTTTTGAACAGAGTTTCTTAATATGGTTGATATAAGAGAGAAATCAGCATAATGACTTAAGACACTTAAGTCTGCGGCTCCACCACACAGCCACGCTCACGATACTCTGTAGTTATACCACAATATATACAGAAAATTATCTCAAATCCTCCCCGAATAAACTTAATTTAAAAAACGCTTTAAACTAACAAAAATCTAATAAAGAAAATACAATAATATCCCTATATTCCAAATCATTCCTATAATACTGAACAATTAAGATCAACATCATTATAACAATAAAGCCGATAAAAAATTAAATTCCCCCTGATAACAATTCAGCAAAACTCCTCGTTCTCTTCTCCGTTTAACTTTAAAATCATTTAACTTCTTGTACAGAAATGTACAAAACCAAACAATTCATAAGTAGCATAAATCATCTTAAAGTCTCACTTACTCTGTAAGTACGTGCGAGAAACACTTTCAATGCGCAGCAAGACAAATAAAACGAAATGAACAGTCGCATTTTCATTGTTCGCAAACAATGTTCACCTAGTTATCCCCGACGAAGGCGTTCTGTAAATGACCTGCATGTGTGTCATAAGTTTATTGTTTATTAGGCTGAAAGTCGGCTGGCTCCATTCATACGTGCGCATGTGAATAACGAAATTTAATAAGAGACGCAAGACACTAATGGCAAGCGCGCGCCTTCACTACCATTTTATCCTTGCGCGCCGATGGGACCGACCGACCGCGCGCGAGAAAACACGCCGAGAGCAGGATAATTTATTTATTAACGTAAATTACGAGCCAAGTCGAGTAGGCGCACGCAGAAGCAACCAGACACACTCATTAACCCCACTTATTTTTGGGGGCAGGCGAGTTAATGAAAAATTATTAGTATTTCACTGCGCGCTCGCCGCCTAAACGCTGGACATGTATCATTTCATCCTCGAGGGAGAATATCCATAATTTCCGCTTCGTGGATTTTCGTTACACCATCCCCTGTCCGCACCGCCCCTCGCCCCACCGCGTTTTCAGTCGACTCATCACTTTCGCGTACAAGTAATTGCAAGTTTAATTAAAATTATTCTAATCAATCAACTGCCCCCTGCTTTTTGCGCCAAGTGTTCGGACATTATATGACGTGTTATCAATTAATTATCATGCATTTCGTGGTAGGAGCGCACGGATAAAGTTATATTACACCACCGACGCGCGCTTAGTACCGTTGCCGTTCATTAACTATTCACTAAAACCGCGGGGGTGGCATGTCCATAACGTAATTACATTCAACTACCTTCCGAATATCTTTAAGCATCAAATCCATGTTCATGTTTTCTGCTTCAAATTGTACAATTATTTGCACCTCTGCTGCCCCCTCTTCTGCCATGAGTACAGAAATTAAAACAACGTTTAAAGAAACGCCTCCGCGTTTGGAGGCGGCGTGTCCTTACCACAAATTCATCTTTCTTCGATGTATGTTTATAATCATCAAATTCAATTTTCATCTTTTGTACTCAAAATTCTACAAATATTTTCTACCTTGCCTGCCCCTTATGCCACTATTGATCAAGAAAATAAAGCAATCTTTGGAGTAGCATGGGGGCGGCATGGCCTCAGGGTAATTGCATTCAACTATCTTCCAGATATCTTTAGCCATCAAATCAACTCATCTTTAATATTTTCTATTTGAAATTCTTCAATTATTTCCAAGTCCGCCGCCTCCCTTTACCTCCATTGATATAGAAAATAAAACAAGACATGGAAAACCGCGGAGGCGGCGTGTCATTACCATAACCTAACTATCTTCTAAGTACCTTTAACCATCAAATCAAATCAATTTTCACCATTTTTTCACAAATTATTTTCAAGTCGGCCGCCTCCTCTAGCGCCATTCATCAAACGAAGAAGCTAACCTTTGGAAAACCGCGGGGCCGGCGTATCCAGAGTGTAATTACATTTAACTATCTTCCAGGTATCGTTAGCCTTTAAATCAGATCAATTTCCACCTTTTCTCTTTAATATTCTACAAATTATTTTCAACTATGCCGCCCCCTCTATTATTATTGATTAAGAAAATAACCTTTGAAATCTTTAAATAACCTCAGGGGCAAAACCATGGTGTTTTCTTCCAGATCTCATTAGCCATTAAATCAAATCAATTTCCATCTTTTGCTCCTTAAACTTCTACAATTATTTCCAACCCCGCCACCCCTCTCAAAGAAAAGCAAGGCCTTTGGAAAATATTAGGAAAACAACACGTATGCTCGTTTTTCTTAGCAAGTCACGCGAGAAAGTTTGAACTAAAAAGAAATTGTTTCTTGTTTTTCATCCACGCTGGCAATGGATAATAAATTTCCCCGCTATGATTTATGTCTTCACTGCTCACAAATTACTTTGCTCTTATCACAGCACCAGAAACGCCGATAATTTTTTGCGTGTTTGTCTCGTGAAATTAAAAATTCAAATTCAGTCAAAACAGAAATAAATCACATTTTCATTAAAATTCATAGATATCATCATCGCATTTATGAATACATTGTTATACATTTCATCACTGCGCATCGAGGATTGTTTGATTGATTTCCATTATTTCCCTATTTGAATCACTCATTCATTTATTCTCCAACCCCCCGAACGGGGTAAATGTAAATCATGTAAAGCAGGCTCAACTTTAGCGAGTATTTTTTGCTGCCAAGATAAATAATCAGCAAACGAGAAAAGCTGCGAAGCAAAAAGGAATTTTGTATAAGTATTACGAATGAAATTGAAAATCCAAATCGAGTTTATAATTTAATACACCTGTACGAATATTGACTCAACTGAAAATTGCATTGTACTTTTGAAGGGTGAGTACCATACATGCATTCGCGAGTGTGTATAAGGTGCGCGCACTCGAACGAAGCAATTTCCTTTCGTCGCTGTCGCGTTCGTTCGATGGCGTTTGAACAACGTGCAGCTATCGCTGTTATAATTTCAGTTTGCTTGCTGTTGCATGGAATAGGCTCATGAAGTCGTTGTCGTGAGTGCGCACGCGAATATTGATAATTCCCGTCTATTTGCGCTGCGTTTTCGCCCCCACGGCGGGGGCGGCATTTCGCGCATTCAACCGTTATGCTCATATGCATGATGCTATTAAGCCGTATATTACCCACCCACCAACCTCGCGCTGCACGCATGCAACTTTACGTCTGCATCGTGTATTATCGTTGTTAACCTATTCAACGTTATCGCGATTTGATGATGTGCATAATCTGAAATTTATAATGTATTGATAAACTATTTCTCTGTATTACGTGCATTTAACGACTGTCAGGGTCGTGGAAGCTTCTAGAACAAGTTTCGGGCTTAGAGCTACATAATTTTAAAAGCATTTTGAACTATTAAAATGATAATTGAACTGTTTGAATTTACAAGGAAAAAACATTTTCTACAAAACTAAAAAGCTATTATTGAAAATCTAGTAAATAATATTCTTATTTAAAAAAATTGAATAAATGACGAAGAATCCTTTAGTATTTTCTTGAAGTTTCGAGGTTTGAGGAGTTTATAGAAGGTAACTAGCTTGAAATAATTTCTTTCAAGCAAATTTCTTCACAAATAGAAATTTTATCACATTTTTTCAAATCCTAAACCTCTTCATTAATCCTTCTGGAATTCTTACAACAATAATATTTACTCTTTCTATCTTATTCTTAATTTTTCAAACAAATTTCTTCCAACAAAGAAATTTCTTCATTTTTTGAACCTCCTTGTTAGTCCTTCAGGAATTATTATAACAATAAGTTTTACTCCTTATCTTATACTTGTATAATTTGTAAAGAATCCTGCAATGCTAGAAGTTTCTTTCTAGAATTTTCTGGAAGCTTCGATGACTTTCTACAAGATTTTACATGTTTCTATAAAATAAACAGTTTACAATTTCACGCAAATTCCTTCCAGCAAAGGAATTGAATCAAATTTCTTCAAATGCTGAACCTCCTTATTAATCCTTAAGGTATTTTTCCAATAATAATCTGCACTCCTCTTATATTTTGTGCAAAGTTTGTATAAATGAATTTTGTACAATTTATGAAAAATCTTTTAGCTTACTTTTAGAAATTTCTAGCAGTTTTGATGATTTTCTAGAAGGATGATTCTACAAAATCCCTATCTTGAAATAATTTCTTACAACAGAGAAATTAAATCAAAGTTCTTCTAACTTTAACCTTCTTGTTAGTCCTTGTGAAATACTTGCAACAATAAATAATCTTATCCTTAACAAAATTCATATAATTTGCGAAAAATCTTCTAGATTCCTTCTAGAATGTTCAGAAATTCCTCAAAACATCTAAAAACTTCTTGAAATTTCTAAAAGATAATAAACTTGGAATAATTTCTTTCAAACAAAATTTTTCAGATTCTGTATCTCTTTGTTATTCCTTCGGGTACACTTACAACAATAATTCTTATCCATTTTATCCTTTTAGAATAGCAACTCAATATCGATTAAATGTAAACTTAAAGTAATTTACAATCAAATAGAGAAGTAATTTCTATAACTAAATGAATTTTTAGCTAGCTGAAAATTACTAAAAACACATGTACGATGAAAATGCAAAAAATGTTCGATCGGGTTTACTGCGCAAACATGTGGCGAAAAATGGCACTAAAAGCACGATCTATAATAAATGCGATTCTGAATACATTAATCCGGCCATAAAAAATTTCGCATTCCACTCGGGGAAGTAATTTATCGCGTGACTAATTTAGCAATCTCTGAAGTGTGCCAATGAGTGAGTTGAGTGAACGACTGAACGCGAAGGCAACTCGCCGAGTGAGTGAGGTCATGAGCATCGCACATCGTAATCGTTAACGATCAACCGAAAAAGGACGAGCAGGAGGATGGTTGATATTCCTTTCAGGACACCCAACTTTATATTCCGAGATTTCCACTCTTCTTCTTTCCCCCTCTTTAACCCGCAGTCCATTTATGAACAATTGCGAAATTTTGTAATTTTCTCCAAGGAATTGCAATCGCGACATTTAACGTCACACGTCAATGGTGGCGCGTCACTCTCGCACGAGTTGCAACGAATGAAAACGCAAAGAAAACGAAAGAACTTGTTGGCTGATGGAGCATTCTGTCAGCGTGCCAATTGAAATAACAATTTGATTGCGCCTTAAAATAGTAATTTCAAATTAGGTACTTTGCGCTCTTCTTTATGTCAAAGTTGCTGTTCCTGTCAAGTGCAAATTTTATCCCTTTCGCATCATCAAACATTACTATTATTTACGAAATCTCCCATCTCGCTCTTAAATGCTGTTTAATTCAACGAAGAAAAGTTAAACTTTGTTCACTGCTCCAAGAAAGGATATAAAAATGATTAAAGATAAACAGTGATTGGCAAGTAACACTGCTTTGAATAACTAACTAAGAAATGGATGCATCAAGGATGCATCCTTGAGCGGCGCGAATGGCGCAGCCTTCATGAATATTCCGCGCCTGATGAGTAGTCAACGCTGTCTTGTTATTCGTGCTACGAGTAAAACAACTAAAATGCAAAATGTTCTTTAACATTTAAACGAAGCCACGTTTAACAAGTTGTTGAAATGTGTATATTAACTGGATAGTTTGTCTAAACTTTGAAAATAATTAAAATATGCTCGCGTAATTAATTTGTTACGACTGGTAAACGTAAAACAATTTAATTAAATAATTACTCATCTATTAATAATGCCCAAGCGTTCAAACTAATTAGCGTGGTAACTGCAAACAAGTTTTTCATTAATTTAACTTCGAGCTTGAATATCTGTATTTCATAATAATTTAATATATTTTAATATCACCGAATACGAGAGCAAACAAAATACGCAAAACGCAGAAATTTCTTAGAAATTAGAGATGAAACATGATATACGCAACTTAATATTCTAGTTATTCCCGATGGCTCTAAACTTATTTCTTAATTAAATAACGTGGTAACTGCAAACAAGTTTTTCATTAATTTAACTTCGAGCCTAAATATCTGTATTTCATAATAATTTAATATATTTTAATATCACCGAATACGTGAGCAAAAAATTACGCAAAACGCAGAAATTTCTTAGAAATTAGAGATGAAACATGATATAAACAACTTAATATTCTAGTTATTCTCGATGGTTCTAAACTTATTTCTTAATTAATTCAGCAAAATCTTG
Source organism: Anaulacaspis nigra (assembly GCA_030264675.1). NCBI lineage: Eukaryota > Metazoa > Arthropoda > Insecta > Coleoptera > Staphylinidae > Anaulacaspis > Anaulacaspis nigra. The sequence goes on from JARJDV010004885.1 coordinate 30,263, forward strand.
TAGATATCATATCACCTATATCAACTTCTAGTACATTTCTATATTTAAAATTTTGCAATTTCTATCGTATTACATTAATTGCAGAGAATTAATTCCCCTTATTGTACACTATGGCACTTTTTATCGATAAGATTAATTTGTTATTTGCTAATTATATGGCATTAATACTCTTTCCCCATTAATACATTTACCCAACTCTGCATTTATTTAAATATATCTTTAGAATTAATATGTTATTTGCTAATGAACAAACACCCTGTTAATGAAATAATTATTCATTTATCAATAAATTCTAAATGTTCAATGTAATTAATTAAAAATTATAATAACATTTTCATAATTAATAACCCTGAACTCCTAAATATAGAGATGGTTTTTTTTAACTTATTTCTACTCAAACATTTCTATATTTGAGATGCGGCAAATCCAATCATATTACTTTAATTACAGGGTATTAATGCACTTACCCTACTCTGTTATTATTTATCTAAATATATCTTTAAAATTAATATGTTATTTGCTAATAAGTAAATTGATGTGTAAATAAATGATATATATTCAAAGTAATTAATTGAAAATGAAAACAACCTGTTTATAATTAATAACCCTTAACTGTAGGGGTGGTTTTTAAAAATCACATTTCTCATTTCAACTGATGAAAATTTGATTGGCTCATCATATTTATGAATTAATGAATATCGCCAATTGCTTTAGACATAATTATGAATGAATATTCGCTTCATGACAGCAATTAAAACACATCCAATTTTCTATATGAAATTGCATTCATTTTCATTTTCGTCCGAATGTAATTAATCATTTTTCAATGCACCCCTTGCAATAATAACCACGATTCAAATTACCATTTGTAATTTGTTCTAATTCCGTTCAATTACTATTTATCATCCAAAAACATATTCGTTCGACAAATTAATTCACTTGCTATTGCAAAAATATTCTTCATATCTTGTAAATACGAGAAAGCTTTTCGTAATTTAATAAATTCGTATCCATCTTGTTTTTATTTCTTCGCTTTTTTACAAGCGCGAACGCACATAAAAAACGTTTGTCGTACGTCATGTTAAGCGGTAAACTTTCACAAGTCAAGACAGCAGGCGGGCTGGGGGCGGCTGAAGGCTAACTACTACTATTCCGTTCTAAATAACATTCCATCTCGGGGCGCAGTTCATATTTTCTTATCCGTGCAACAACACGATGCTGAATAGAGGAGAACCACTTGCTCCTCTCATAAGTTTTGAAAGCTTACATCAACGTAGTTCCGTTTCAAAGACTAAATACAGGATGTTCCATAAACACACCTCATATCACATTAATTTCAACAATCACCCAACTCACTCACGAGGTGAGTTGGGTAATTATTGAAATAATACAGTGAATTCTCGATTATTTCCATTTCCAATCCGATATACAGGATGTTCCCTTCTCAAAAGGTGAGTTGGGTGATTTTTCAAATAGCACAGTGAATTCTCGATGATGAATCTTAAGCAACTGGTCGTTATTGATTGTATTCGACTGTAGATGTTTATGAAAGCTGATCTCGTGCCAATGCGCGAGTTGTTGATCTAGGATGTCATCGACGATGCAATGCGTAGCAATCAAGTAGCCCGGTCCTGGGTTCCAGGTCGTTCTGCACGTTCATTTTCAAAACGAAGACGAACTGGGACAATCTCTGAATGAAGACAAAGCAGACGAACGCCGAAGCGCCGGATGCAGAAGAAGGACGAAAAGAAGCTCCACGGATCGGTTTTTGAATCTCAAGCATGACAAGGTGACCTACTTCCATTTCAGCAAGGGCGTAAATGCACCGCGCGACTTTTCACCCCTTTTCTTGCCGCCTGTAAACCTTATCACTTTTAATTCGATTTTTTATTGTCGTCGCGCCGAGTATATTTGACTTTAATTATCATAAAATTCATGTCGTGCTTGCTTATCCTCAGTTTATTTTTATGCCAAGACAAAACATTCTTGATCTCATGAATATCAACACATTTTTATTTCAGTAGCGCCAAAGAGAAATTACGACGATGGCTCGCTGGAACGCTGAAATGAAAAAGTAAAAAATATTTCATAGATTGGAGTATGGTAACAATTTTCTTGTACTGCCACATTTTCATCCACTACCGCATTCAAGTGCGATATGTACACAGTGCCTTTGCACGCGCTCAATGCATTTAAATGCATGCTCTACGGCTGCTCGAAGAGTAAATGTAAATACTCCACGATGCATTCGCAGACCGCAAAGCTAAACCGAAACCGCAACAACTGCAAATCTTTGCGAAAATGATAAACGCGTTCTTGTTTTACCATTCCGGAAATGAAGTATTGCTCTTTATTTCATCTGTTTAGTGAGGTTAGGTTTTCCTGCAATGTCAGACGAGTTTAGTTGCGATGGACGATTCAGACAAGATAAATAATAAGAAAATAAGGAATTCTCACGGTTATATTCCTAAATGTCTCAAGTAATAACCACATGTTTAGATGCGATTTGCCATTCGAGGTTAGAGCGGTTCACTTCATCATTTCTATGGGAGATTGAGAAACACTGCTTGGTAAATATAAGGCAGTAATAAACTATTTGTTTAAATAAATTTCGATCAATTAATCTTGGATAAATACCCAACGAGTGGTGTGTGCACAACACGTTTTACACATTGTATAGCAGACTACGTGGAGACTGGTGGAGACTGGGGGAATGTCAAAATTTGACAGTGCATAGTGTGCATACAAGTCGGTAGAGGATTGAAATTGTTCCAATTTGACAACATCCGTACACATCACGGTCATGAGATGAAATGCAACACGTGTAGCAGGTACTAATTCATCGATTCATATGGAAACATTGCAAGTGATTAGTGGATATGTGCAGATATCTCTCTGGTGAATTTTAAGATCAGCTGAAAACGTGCTGATTAAAATCAAATAACTAGAAGTTGAGATACATTTATTTTAATAAAGTGTGAAATATATGATTAATGGCAATTGCTATAATTAAAATGGCTTTACACATAAAATTTCCGCAGATGGTTTATTGTCAAGAAGGATTTACGAGAGAGAGTGTGCAGATGAATAAGCTGATAAGGCGTCAATATGAACGGAAGCAATGAATTTATGTAGTTTGAGATTGGAGAGATTTAATCCATACAAAAGGTTTTATTAAGACATGCGCTAAGGTACCTATAGATGATTTAATGATGATTTAATGTGCATTTTAAAGAGCCTTTGATTTAAAGATTTCACACATAAACGTCGGTAACTGTCGCAAAAGACCGATTAAACTGCTATCGAAATGCTTTTAGAGTATTGGTATAAATCAAATCCATAGTAGGGTAGTGCAATTATATGTAGAGAGAGTGCATATGCTGATCAGCTGTCAATCTTAACAAAAGGATATGATTATATTTAAATTAAAAGAATTTCCATGGTGTCGAGAGGTTAAGGATAGATATTGTATTCCAAGAACAGATTTTATTAAGTGAAATCCACTTGTAATTCACAGAGTAGCTACTGATTAGAAAATAGGTTTATTTGACGAGTTTCGTAAAAAAACATAGCGTTAGAGTACTTTTATAGTAGTAATCTGCAGTAATCTGCTATAAAAGTACTCATCTACTGCCGTAATAAATTAAATCCATTGCAGATTGATGCAATTATTAGTGAACGTGAATAATGCACAGTATACACACTTCTTACGTATTCATGTCCTCAACCAATTTTACTAAATAAACTAAAAATGCAATCAGTATACCCAATAAAACCTAAAAGCCAAGTTAGATTTACATCATGTTGACCAGTATAATCATAACACCAAAACAAAACTATTTTGAACATATTTTTCGAGTGTAAGCTATTATACCTCAGTACAATTAGTGCAAAATGTTCTAGATGAGTTCTTTATCAGTTCGAAGGATAACGTAGAGAGTACAATAATGTTGTCATTGTATCCATAGGATTTGTTATTTAATACACAAGAGTCCAGTCGCTATAACCAGATTAAGGTGATTTGAAGATATCGGTGCAGTGTTTACTAGGCTGGCGTTCGTTTGTGAATAGTTCCTCAGATGTTTACGTAAACATAACCTAAGATAGATTTATTTTATCTAGTTTTCATTGTTATGTTTGAAAGGGATTTTAATAAAAACCTAAGCTTCCAGTCGCGATAAGCGGATGAAACTACTAAGGTCTTATTTCCAATATATGATAATACCCAACTTCAAATACCAATCGATCAGATATATTTATTCTATGTTTATTTCCACGTTATAACCGAAAGAGGTTCCAAAAGTAAATTATCTTAAAAAGCCTTTGAAAGGATAATTGGAAATTGGAAATAAATGTAATCCATTTTCTCAATTTCGAAAAATTAGCATAGTTTACTGCAGCAACTCGATACGAATTTTAAACGCAAACGCAGTTTTGCAGTTGATGAAAAAGTGCGCCGAATGCGGCCCATTACATTCGCCTGCACCGCCAACTCGTAAAGTGCAGCAGCACGAAAAGTTTGGGGCGGCGCGCATAAACAAACCGGCACCTTCACGCGTATTTTGCAAAATTGAAAAGCGCTTACAGCTTGCCAATCCGGTCGTTTCAGCGATAAAACTTGCCGCGGCCGGATCGTAACTCTCAAATTAAATTGATTTTCCGCCAGGAAATTTACTCCCGATTCAATTATTGCCACAATGCAAATTTCACTATTCCATAGTTTTGCATTATAAAGCTTGCGATCAGAGAAAACAACATTTCTCTGAAATACGTTGTTGACTGAAAGGGATACACCCAAATAATAAAAATGAAGGCTTTGAAAGCATGTGACACGAATATGTTTCGCATCGAGTGTTCAGCGACGAATGCGAATATCGAAGCGATGAAATATAAACTGCAAAAGAGCACACCACGAGAGAAACGTGCGGTCTCTGCGGATTCAGCATTCAGCAACAACAAGAAGAAGAAGAGGAAAACAGGAAAAAAAAGCAACGAAATATGTGAGGTTGTCGAACAAATTCAATCAAATATTTGATTTACTTTTGCTTCCAATCCAACACTCAAAAACTGTCATTGATATCATCACTCGATTCGAACGTGTTTCCTTATCAAAACACGAACAACAACCAAAATGTGTAATTAAAATCCATATTTAATTATTTGCAAATAGTGCCAAACATTAATTGAACAAGGGAGGACTACAAATAAACAGGATTCTAATGCAACGAGAATGCAAGTAGCGCATAAAATTAGTTGGTAAATTCAGCCGCAATTACGGATAACAATAAAGCGTGCATTTATTTGTTGAGTGCAGAGTCAACAAACGCAAAGCGTTATTCATCTGCAATGCGTGTTTACGTGCAATAATAAATGGCGAAATTAATTTGCGTACGCTCACATGCATGTCGGTGCTGAACAAGAAGTTTATTCTTTTGTTCATTATGATTGCTATATTTGCATTTATAGTAAATATCTAGTATTATTATGAAATTTATTCAAAGTAAAATGGAACAAAAACATTTTAAGCTTAAATAAATAAAAGTTTATAATAATTTCAATTGTTTAGTAAAAGCATATTTTATGGTTTTGATATATTTTGAATTAATTGTAAACCTTTTGTTACAGAGGAATTAAAGTCGTTTGTAGAATATAATAATGTAGAAAGATTTGCACAGGGGGTTGCGGAAATAAAAGTGTTAATAAATTGTATAAATATTCTGAAACAAGTTAGTGAAATAATTGACAGTAATTCCAAGATATATAAAAATTATGAGGTTTGCAAAGAACTAAAATAAAATTATGGATTTCTGGAATAATAATTTTTAAATTCTGAATAAGTAATTCAAAAAATAAATATCAAGGAAAAATTCTGAAAAAAAAAATTAATGAGAACAAGATATAAAAGATTTTGTCTGAAATTTGATGGGATTCTAAAGAAAATAATTAATTTCTGGAACAAATTTTAAATTCTCAATGAAGTAATTCACAAAATAATAACAAAATAAACATTTTGAAATAACTCAAAAGTATTGAAGAGGAATTTAAAATTTCTGGAATAATAAATTTTAAATTCTCAAGAAGCAATTCAAAAATATATATATCAAGGAAAAATTCTGAAATAAAATTAATGAAAACAAGATGTAGAACAGTTTTTGTTAAATTTGATGGGATTCTAAAGAAAATAATTAATTTCTGGAACAAATTTTGAATTCTCAATAAAGTAAAACAAAATAATAAAAAATTGATATTCTCCAATAACTTATTAAAATTATTGAGAGGAATTCAAACATATAAAAAATTTAGAATTTATGGATAAAATATTTAATTCTTAATGAGAGAATTCAATAAAACTGAAATATTCTGAAAGAATTTATCGACATTGTGGCTAAGATTTCAAGAATATGGAAAATGTTGTCTTAACTTTGAAAGAATGAACGTAAATTATTAATTTCTGTGATAATTGTCAAAAAGTAGGCAGTCTTTTTGCTAATTTCAAATAGAGAATGCAGAAATAATAAATCTGTGAATTATTCTAAAATAATTTCTTAGAATTATTGAAACCCATGTATATAGAAAGTCTAACTTCGAAAAAATAAAATAAAATAAGTGATTTATAGAAAAAATTCCGAAAGCGGATTCTATAAATAATACTAAATCATAAAATTCTATATCTTATTTGAAGGATTAAACGCACTTTTATTTCCGCTAATTAAATTCATTTACGCCGTGTTTGAATTGTGAATCTAACGCAAAGCACGATGTTTTAATGAACCCGCACAGTTTGATTGCGCTTACATAATTAAGTCCTTAATTAATTACTTGAAATAGTTTGCGCGTAATTATGACAACGTCAAACAATGCGTATGTGCCCAAATAGTTTTCAACAAATTTATTCACTCGTCTCTCATTCATCATTTGTGCCCTTGTTATTAAAACCCCCGACAGTCTCACCCCGAACGAGTAATAGAATTTAATGAATTAATAAAAACAAAAATGTTCTACATGGAACATCACATTATTTTGCATACGAAAATATGCAGGTTTTTTAGTAGCACTAACCTTGGCAAAAAAATTGAATTTTTCATTACATAAAGCTCAAGCTTAGAAATAAAAGACGTAGTTGATGGTATTTTGCAAGCAGTAACCACATACTGGTTATTGAAGTAACCGGAAGCGTTTGATAAATATTCCAAACGCAAGAACTAAGCAAGTCTGGGAACGACATGGGGGAAAAGTATGAAATTTTTTTATCAACTTCATAAAAGCCTCTACTCAACGGGAATAAGTTGTAAACTTTTTCGTGCCTTATTTCCGTCTTGCTTCGTCATGTGCTGCGTTTTCCCATCACCGTTAGGGGCAGGCAATTTTACGACTTCCGTTAACAACATAGTTGTAGAACAGGAAGAAATAAGGGTGAAAATAAAAGTCAATTGCTGTTTAAACCGTTCATAATTTTTTATGATATTTCTAATTATATTGTCGTATTCTATTTCATGTTTCTATTTCCGGTTGTATAAAACGTGTCGTGATATGGTGTAATATTGACAAGTGGTACTACTGCAAGATAAAAGTCCACGGAAAAAGTTGAAAACCCACGGAAACACTACGATGTTGGAGGTTTTTAAGAATATTTTTTTTCCAATCTTCCAAGGGATAACTGCTAATAGCGTTTAAACATGCACTTCAGTATCTTAAGATTACTTAAGGTAAACAAGCCATACATCAAGTTATAATAGTAATTTAGCCAGACGAAGATACTCCAGTAGTGAAGTTTAAAGGGTAACTAATTAAAGGCTTCATTTAATTATGAATATTCGTACTTAGCTCATATATGAACATCTTAAGTTCATCGAATTACTATTGTAACTAATGAGGGCCCAAAAACTGAAGTGGGGTACAAAGCATACGAGTCTCTTCCATTTTCCTAAGTATACATTTTTGGTGCCCCTTCAGTGTCGGGGTCCTCGATAATTATGATCCCGAATCAAATTACACCACGTCTAGTAGTGACGTCGTCCATCATTATCTTCCAACTTTGGAATATCTATGGAATTTATCAAATTCATTTTAATGTATCTTTAGATGATTCGTCTATACATATGCTAAGTATACTTAAAAAAGCCCTCCCTCTTAGGATATAAGGGACTTATATTCTTAGCACCCCCAGTCAGCTTCGAGGCCATCGAAAATTGTAATCGCAACTCTAATTACTTAATCTTTAGTAGTGTTTTCGCCCATTTCCTTCTTCCAATCTTCCAAGGTGAGTTTAAGTATCCACTATGGATTTCATTTAATTTTTACTCTATAAATGAATATCTAAAGAATGCCTTACTGTGTACGAAAAGTGCGGTCGTTGATTTCACATTTCCTTGGGGGCCTATGCGGCGAATTGTAAAGGAAATTCTAATATTTCTCGTACATGAAAGAGGAAAGTTTTTTCCACAACTAATCCAAAATTTAAGCTTAGATTTAATGTTGCAAAAGTTAAGGAAGCGCACCGATTCCATCTTTCCTCTTTTCCACGCGTGGGACAGCAGGGAAAGTCGTTCATGCATGCATTCAAAGCACATTTGATGCGTAGAGGGACCCAAAGCTCGGCTTTCCGGAGAGAATACTTTACGAAAATGTTCCACGCAGCGTGTGCAACGCAACGTTATGCGTTCCTTGTGCATGATCATGGTTTGCATATTTTAAGATTACAGTCGGATCTCCACCAGATCCTCTAAATAATCAATATTTCCCTAATATCATTCATATAAATTACCCTTTTATTTCATGCTTCCCCAGCTTAAAATATTTAAATTTTCAATTTTCACATCCTACATGGGATTTTACTGTATATACGAGTTAGTTAATAATGGTGGTGGAAAATAAGGAAGCAAAAGAGCGAAACGAAAAAAGTACCCATGTGCGCAAAGCTTGCAGGCTGGAAAATTAAGACATATATCAACCCCTAAATCATCCCTCATAAACGTTATTTATCGACTACATACGTATATTTCGAAATATTTTATTCAATTTCTGCTTTAATCCGTTCGTTTATTTTTGTATTTTTTATCATCAAAGTAAAATGGGAAATCGAACAACTCAAACATTTCCTTTATGACAATTGCAATTGTCCGACTGAGTGTCCTTTTTGCATTGTTCAATATGCAGACAATTTGTGCCCTTTTTGTTCAACTATTCAATGCAGAACTGCAACAGTTGGTAACATGACAAAACCCCAACGGGAGATATATTCGAATCAAATGAAATAAAACGATAGATGATTTTTTAATTTATATATGGTGTTCCAGAAATCATGCACCATTGAAAATTTAATGTAAACCAACAGTGAATTCATGCTGCAAAATTGCTGGGACACCCAGTACAAAGTGAAATAAATGTCAAATAGAATTTAATAAACAATTTATAGGTAAAGATCAAAATAAATCCGTAATGGTAAAATCACGTCACAATTTAGCACACACTTGAACGAATGGCCGCGTATTTATCACGCGCAATACGAGAGCGAGATATTCGCTGACTATCCAAACAATCCTAACAATCCGGCGGAATAATCAGCAAATTTAAACCGGATTTGGGAAAAAATCACCAACCTGACAGAATGAAATACACATCCCGATTCATGCGCAGTGCATTCGGGGTTGGTGAGTAATGGAAGGAATAACCAAACGAAGCCCAAATCCCTAACTTCTTGATTCCAGGAACCAACGCTTGAATGGCGCTCGTCATTCCGATCCTTTTCCCTTCCTTGCCAAGCTATCGTCAAATATCAGGATTTATCCTTAAATCACCCTCTAACACTATCAATAATCTGATTATGCCGCCGAAAAAAACCTGGAAAAAAATAATAAATATTTATAATAATTATCCTTCGCATTATTCTTTCGTTCATGACATGAATTTAATTGGTTGTAAATTAATTAATTAATCGCAAAGTTTATGAGCGAATTTGTACGATAATTGCCCAAAAAGTTGTTACATATGAACATTAATTACTGGACTAATGTACATGAATTTGCCTACCGCAAGTAGCAATTCCAATAACGCCGAAACGTGGAAAGCGTATGTGGTGATGGAAAATCTACCCCTAAACTGACAAACGTGCGCAATTTATCCATAAGAAGGGTGATAAGTTTTAACAAAGTTGCGTCGTTAGGTGCGCAAAGTGTATTAGAGGAAATTTTCAACTGGATTTTGCGCATTACAACCAAACACAACCTTAGGCCTAAAACTACCCTCGAGTTTAATACTTTGCTCAAAGAAAAATAACATCAAATTCTTCTTCTTCTTCCGCTTCTTTTGGTGCTTATCGAACATTTGCTAGAGAATAAAGTGTAAATTATAGTTGAGTTTCTGCTTCTTTCTAGGCACGTGTTGCAATTTAGTCTGCACACGAAGAACAACGTTGAAAACAAGAAGTTTGTTAGAAAGTACGACAAACTACTCGGGTAGTTTACGTTTAAAAGTACATAAAGTTGAAGCTAATTGCACGTGTTTTTGACTAAAACAGCAGTTCTTGTTCAAAGTAAACACTTTTTGCTTCGTTTTATTTTTGCACACCCAATAGCAAAGGCAAAATTCACCCTTTGTGTGCAACCCCGTACAACAATTACGCATGGAAGGACGTTATCTACTTGTGCCAACTGGGGGCAAATCACACAATCAAGATTTCACGTATACCGAGTGTAACAATCTTATTCCAAATTCTAGAAATAATTTTAACGTTATTATTACGTTTTATGAATGTTCCAGTATAACATTATAAACAAAACAGGTAGGAAACAACGAACGATCTGACAAAAGTGTTGTGTGCATATTTTATTGGCAATCTTGACGTTGTCATTACGCAACCCCAACACCACTAATTGCGATGATAAATGCGATAATCATGCTGGTTGATACAACAGCTTGCTGTGTTGTTGCACAACTCGCAATTCTGAATTTTACATTTTCATTCGCATTCGTATCACTGACCACATAAATTATTCTTGTTATCGTATAATTGAGAGCTATTACGTTTGAAATGTTGATCATATTTTTTAAAAGTTAAAACAAAAATTAAACTATTTACATTGTAGAGTGGGGTAAGTGCGTTAACGCCGTTTAATTTATATATTATTATTATTTTCCGATTTAAAGCAATAAATAACAAAAATGTCGTTTTATACCATTTCTGAGCTCTCATTTCTAAGGTTTTGCGTCATTTTTATTGCGGAGTCTCATAAAGTATTACACTACAAACTACTAATTTCCGGTGAATTATTAAAATTTATGGAGGAAAACTTTTTAACAAGCGTTGGTACACTTGTCCCGGTTTGGATACCAATTCAAAAATCACTTATCGTTGACAATTTGCTTTTATAACACAAAATATATAAAATTATTTGTCTATTTTAATTAAAGAGTATTAACCCACATATTTGGAGATATTAATATATGATAAATTATTTTGCAATAAATCAACAATATACGCTCAAAATTAACGAAAAACTAGTGTGCATTAACCCCATTCCATCCTAATCTAAAATTTATATTCCAATACACATGTTACATAATTTATTTGCGAATAATTCACATAATATTATAAAATTAATTGAACTCGAACTCGAACAAAAATTAAACCTTCACAATTAGCAAATTACTTTTTCACCATGCTGATTATAACAAAAGCCACGTGCAAAATGAATCAATACAAAAATGTATCTAGAGACTCACTCATTACTATGTGTACAACAAGGTGAAAACTAATTATTATCCCAGATTAGGATTATCTGAAGCAATGAAAACTTTCGTGAACAGATGTAACTACAGCTTTTTTTTCTTATAACCTTAGCGGAATAATGAACATGATACTACTAATTTTGATTGCGTCGAGCGACGCTCGGGGAACGAATGGAACGTGCCAAATAAAACGATAGTAGCAAATCCCATCCATCCATCCATCCATCCATCGTGGGGAGTTACGACTTGTACAAACTCCACAGCTACAGCCACAATTTGTGAATGTGCGCAGCACAAACAAGAATAAACTTTCTTCCTCGGCAAACACATCTAATATAACAAACTCATTCGCAGGCAAGCCACGAATCTGCTTCACTCCGATGGACTATCAGTCTGCATCTGGCTATTTAGTCTTGACCAGTTCACTTCGCTCCACTCGCACAATTCGGCTTGTGTAATCTGATCACACATGACTCAATCCTCATTTTTTCCCTCCTTGGACTTCATAAACCTTCCCCAAAAAAGTTTAATTATTAACGTACGTATCAATGTCGCATTTGATTGCTTAATCAACAAGCAGGCAAATTTCGATGCAATTCGCATCCCCAACACCTGAACGCCAACGGAGGCGGCAAGTTTCATACGCATGTTGCATACACAATTACCGAAATACCAACCACGGTATACACACAATTTCCAAATTACTGCTGTTGCAATTTGCGCGCGAATAACGAACCGTATCATGTCTGCACCAATAACCACCCATGTTTCATGATTTTACCCGCATCCCATCCGTTTCCAATGTGTCAAAGAATATTAGTTTTAACCTTGTTACCTTCCAATATCCCGAAATCCAAAATTACCAGGATCATTTCGCGTAATTTTGAGTGATTTTACACATGAGAGTGCTAATATTATTAAAAGGCGTAAATTACTTATTAAACGGAATTTGCTGTATGCACGTAAACAGACTTGTTTAAACGTCAGTACGGTTCACGTTGTGTCCATTTCCAGTAAATACAGAGACAGACGTCCATTTGCATGCAAAGCCGGGCACGAGAAAGACAAAAAAGAGGATAGGGCATTGCATTACAGCCGCCAAACACGGCGTGCCGGATGCCATTCGTATCATTGCCGTTGTGGCACTGTTGCCAGTGTTGCTGTCGTTGCCATGGCTTCATTGTATTTCGACTACTTCCACTGCATTGCGCGATCCCAGTGATAGTCCTTTACACGTTTGTATGCGCGACGCCAAAGCGAGCGTTAAATTTATAGTTGACAATAAAGCATGCGGTCGTCAGTTGTAAATTCAGACGATGGCGGCGGCAGTGGCGGCGGTGGTGGCGATGATGGTGGCACGCACGTTGAAAAGTAAATGTAAAATGCAGAAATTATGATTACGTACCAAATAAATAATAGTTCTATTAACACCATAACCTTATCCAAATCCATTTCCGCTCGAATTCGAAGCAATCCCGGCTGATTCCACGCAGTTAGTTGAATCACCTGCTCCCATCGGAGGCGGACGAACGGACGAACGGTCGAGAAGCCAGCAGTCATTTCAATTCGACCAGAATCTCTTCCGAATGTGTCGAATAAACACGCATATAGAGCGAATCCGGGGTGAAGGCATCCCGATGGCCACAATAGCTGCTCCCTGGCGTTGGCTCGCAAGGATAATGGAATGCCAACAGCGCTACAATCACGTATTGATTGCTCACTCCATAGGCAAGACGAAGAAATACGCATATTCGCATATCTCCCATCCCATTGGAGCAACAGAGAATTCCACCTCGAGATTGTGTCAAAGTCAAAATCGTACCCTTGCGTAAAGTTGCTCGATAACTGATGGTCGATACTTGTATCTAAGATTTTCCTTCGTTCTTTAAGGAAGATTGATATTCATCCCTTATCACAATGACTTAGTAATTTCAAATAGTTTTCGGAGAGTGCAATTAAAAGATTTTCCGTTTATGAGAAAAGCCCAATGGAGGAAAGACTTTAATCAACATTTCGCACCCTAATAAAGAATGTAAACGGACCGCACTCCTTTCCAATTACCCGTTTTTCTTCAGTATCTCCGTTAAGTGCGCGACGATTGTAAATCGCTCCTCGGCAATTCACGCGTCGTGTGCACCTCTGAAGGAGCTCGGCGGATGAAGAAGGATAAAAAGGAAAAGGAGTGCTCGAAGGGAAACACCCGAAGGGCGTACGGACAAATATACTACAAAGAAGACGCAGAAGGCATTGCTGTAAGAAATTAGAAAATAAATCCACGAGTTGACACTTTTTCCATTAGGTCTCCAATATGAAGAGATTTTCCACTTGGCCCAAGGAAACCGGAAAGATTTAAATATGAAAATGAACGTTTTGTTGAGTGCTTTTTTCCACTAAGCGTTCTTTAACTACCCACTTGAATTTAATCAATCTTATTCGTCCCCCCTCGAATCACCTGAGTTAGAAAAATTTAATATTTAAAGAAACATTTATTCCATCGGAAAACCGTAAGGCTCTAGACAATTATCTAGGTCGTATTGGTCGGTGCGAGTGGCATTTACGAGCCGGTCTGCGTCTCCTGCAGGACACTCACGGGAAAAGCGAAGAAAAACGTTCGGACGCAATGGGCCATACGCGTAAGCATGCGTTCCGGGGGCATTCAGAGTTTTTACTTTTGTCCGGCACGCCAATACATCAGTTCAGTGTGCAGGACACATCGTTTTGTTCTCTTCGCGCATAAAGTTGCATGCGTTCTTACACTGGGAGCATTTAAATCGAAACCGTCGGATTTATATCCGAGCATTTTATGGACGCTCGCGCGGATTTTTTTCCAGCTCGCAATTGTAGGATTTATTTCAGTTTACGGCTTTGTCTTTTGTTTGCATGCAAACACTGGGAATTTTACACAAACCTTCGTAATTTTTATGACATATTTGACTTTTAGAATTCTAAAGGCCCTAAACGAGATTATTTTTCTGTAGTCAAGATTTTTCAGAAACTACGCTCCAGATTGATACAAAAAAAAACACACGAAATAAACTAATCAATAAATTAAACCAATAAATTTTCGAATAAATTAAACCGTTTTTGAATTATCGTGACAATTTTGATTTTTGAATTCTAAAACGCCGAAATGTGATTATATTTTTCTGCACTCAAGATTTCTTAGAAACTATGATCCAGATAGACATTAACTATTCCGAAAAGAAAAATCTTTAGAAAATGTTGCCACTTCTTAATAAAAACGAATTTTCGAAAAATCCTTTGTACACGGACGAAATCTAGTAATAAAGTAACAAAATCTTTTTAAAATGTTGAAATACATTAAACAGTTTTCGAGTTATTGTGAGAATTTTTAGCATTCAAAATTCCTGAGATGTGATTATCGTTTTCTGTAGTTAAAATTTCTCAAAAACTATGATCTAATTTGACACTAAACGTTTACTAATTGTTCAGAACTTCAAAGAAATCTCCGATAAACGAGAGTTCTCTGCAGAAACTTTCACCATTTCTGTGTAAATTCGAATTTTGGCAAATCTTTTGGGAAATCGGGATATTTTGGGTAAAAGCAGATAGTTTCGTATATAAATGTTTTCCATTGATTTACAATCCGGTAATTAGCAAGTTTTAATTTTTAAACGATTGGCATAATTCTGAAGCTGGCAATGAATATCACAGAATGTGTAGAATCTGCCGCTGTGACCCAAATAAATAAATGGGTTTAACAAGCAGGATAATTGCACGCTGTGAAATTGTAGGTCAACGAGGAGAGGTAGTGCTGGAATATTCGAGTCGCCCTCATGCTGCTAGAATTTGCAATAAAAAGAAAGCAGAAAGAAGAAATGAACTGAACGAAACTATGGACGAGCACACACATTCGACCGGAACTAATAGAAGGACATATAGAATTCGACTGAGCTAGAATTGCGCAAATGACACACACAGCGAACGAGGAAGACAAATGACAAAAGACCATCACAAGAATTCCACTGCGATCCGTGCAAAATAAATGATTAGGACTTAAAATCGGGTACTTGAATTAATCACGACGCTAGTGCATATCTCTACATGTGCCGAGTAATTTGACTAATTTTCCCCTCCAAACTTCCCGTCGTCGGCGTCACAATCAATTAAAGCCAAAACGCTCAGCGAATCAAAAAGAAGCGCGGAAAGTAAGTAATGAAGAACGAAAGTTTCGCGTCAAATTTTAATTGAAACCACAAATAAATTAAATTACCCTTTTGAATGGGGAAACAACCGAGCAGAAATGTCATTAAAAAGTCGAAAAGATGTGTCTTAAAAGGACATTGCGATGAGAAATGTGCGCGCGCCTCGCAGAATAATGAAACGTATTAATTAAATTTGATTACGGCCGCCGCGCATCGATCCGTCTCTCTCCTCCGTGATTAACAAGAGAAATGACGTTAACGCTCTTTGAATGCAACCGAATGTACTTAAATATGCAAGCGCGCTATTCGGAAATAAAAACACATTTCTAAGGTGCTCCACTCAAGCATTCGAGAGTAACAACTCTCTCTCTGGTCGGAGTAACTCGTATCGTTGATATTACTCTTGTTACGACTCGCTGCCAAGCAGTGTTGCCGCCGTCGCCGCCACTGCCATTATTGCGTCACTTAATAGCCGTCGGCGGTGCGTGTATTTCTTATGCGGGCTTATGCCCTCGAGAGCGGGCACCCAACTTGCCGCCGCCGATTATAATTACATTTAATCGCAAGATTTATTCATTCATTCAATTACAATTTACGAGTTTCATGACCGGAAGGCGAATTCTGCAACAACGCAATTCTACGATTTTCATGTCATATACAGTGCTAAACAAAAATAAATATAACTTTAGTTTAAATAATTTTTAGGTTAAGCTAACTCGAAAAATACGAGGGGCAAAATGTGAAACCAGAAAAGCAAATTATGAGTGGAATTTCGTGTACCTGTAATTTATGAGTCTATAGCTTGCGAATGTTATGCTCGTTGAATGTACAGCAAATTAACTCGGATCTACGATGCGAGCATACTTGCGCACTACATTAGTCTACATACATAGCACCCTTGACTGCTGGGAGCGGCGGCAATGGTGGTGGCAGCGGCGGCGGCTCATTGAGTATATAAGGTTAGTTCGCCAGCCCACCGAAGCACTTGACATTCCAGCCCATCGTCTAAATGTTACTCCTGTTTATTGCGTGCGTTAACGCTTAAGCGACACGCAATTATGATAATAGCGAGATGTTTTCAAATTGTTACCGCGCTCACTGGAGCTGTACTCTACTTAATTCTCCTCAGATAGGAATTAATTCTTTATCTAATTTATAGATTTCTATAATGCTTACAAAAGTATATAGCGTGAGAAATCGTAATCAAGAAGTTTATTATAATCACACTGCGTGCACTGGCAAAGTCTTTATCCTGATTGCATTCCGCATTGTACTCGTTAGGGATATTCAAGCCACACCAGGATGAGAGAGAGTTCTTTTAGTGAAAATTATTTCAAGTAAATTTTAAGTCTGCGTATACAAAATGATAACAAATTGCATCAGTAGTGAAATTTAAGTTAATGCAACACGATCCTATGCCATTCAATGGCAAAGTTTTAATAGTTTTTCGAGTCATTTGCTCAGTTCGCAAATCGTCAAACTTTTCGCTCGCCTTGCTACGCGATCTATTTATTAACGCCTCCCTTGATACTCGCTCGCATTTATTATATATACACACATTGTTGCCGTCCAATTGCATTGCGCATCGGATCAATAAATTTTAATTTCAATTAGGCAACTTTTAACGCATGCTCACGTCCTTAAATAAAATAATTGCGTTTCAACTTTCGACGAAGCAACCAACTTTCGGCTAAAAAGTTCGAGGGATAATTAAATAATGCATTGAATATTAAACAAATTATATCCGCATGCGGCGTGAATGTTAATTTAATTCGATTTAGAAAAATTATTAAACATAAGGAAGAGAAATGGGATAAACATATTATGATGATCATTTGGAATGTGTATCGAATTGAATAAAATTTTTGGTCGAGTGCCAAAACAACACAAGAGAATAATTAACATCATAAAACATCTGCAGGGACTTTATGAAATATGTAATAGTGGCAAGTCACATCGTTTCCTCCATTACTGTATTATACTCGGAAGTTGCCGCGTCCTCGTTCGACAAAAGGATATGCATGCTTGTTCCGCATTATTTTTCTCTCCTGCGTTTTGTGCAAACTATTTATTTCTGACTCGCGTATTTGCATCGCGAATTTTTGCTAGCGCTCGCGAAAACTTCCTAGCTGCATGCACATCAACAATGCGAGCCAATTATTTCTGCATTATGAACGATTTTCAACACACCTAATTGTCGAACCGAGAGTTTTCCCTGTTTAAATGAAAGGAAACAAAGGCATAAAGAAATTTTGCTTTTTAATTTCTTGTTAATTAAGCTTGTTTCCCCAACTGGCAGGAGATTGCTGATGTCAAAATATCTCTTTATTTGGTCATAGACTAACCTAGTGCTGTGATTTCTCCATTATATGTTTTATAGTTCTTTATTTAGTCATCAAATCTAAAAATCGCCTGATGCCGATTTAGCACTGCTAATAAAATAGCGAACACTTCACAATACATCTGGTCTCACAATATCTCCTTATTTGGTCATAAATCATACTGGTGCACCTCTCGGACACTGGTCCGATTTCGAACAATTTCTGCGTCGCGATTAGCTCGTGCGTAAACGTTATATTCAAAATTCATTTTTCAAGCCCGTGGTCGATCTTCAGTAAAA
>JARJDV010004889.1:0-69188 GCA_030264675.1 Anaulacaspis nigra
ACCCATACCTCGCTTTGCGTCGTTGTTACGTTCCCAAAAAACGCGACGCAAAGTGAATTAAGATGTTCATCTGTTAGAAAACGAGAAAAATATTAAAAAGTCGTACCCAAAACAACGCAACTGCGAAAATCTAGCGAAGCACAGTGAAAATTAGTAGTAATTAAGCAGCAACGCAACTTCGAAAACAACGCAAAACGAAGTATTGGTATACAGGGGTACCTCGACATACTAGTGCACTGACATACGAGTTTTTGAGCTATGAGCTGCCGAGCGAGAGATATTTTGCTTTGAGATGCGAACAAGTCCTAAAGGCGTATTTTTTTCAAATCGCTATATCTCAAAAACTATCACGCCAATTTTCAAAATTCAAATTTTGTTATGCTTGAAATTTCATTATCTACACATTTATTTAAATACGAGTTTAATGAGTTTCGAAACCTTGCTCGGATTTCAAATCGCTCAAAGCAATTTTCGTCGATGAAATTAATTGAAATGCTACTACATACAGTGCGAGCGACATTTTGCTTTGAGATGCGAGGAATAGTTCTAAAGACGTATTTTTTTCAAATCGCTATATGTATTAGTAATAGGTTTAAGTATTTTTGAAATTGTAAATTAATGCAAATTCTAAGGAGAATGTTGATAACTGCACCGAAAGGTGAGTAAGATAATATACAGTAGTACCTCGACATACAGGTGGCATAATATATGAGCTTTTTGAGATATAAGCTACCGAGTGAGTGACATTTTGTTTTGAGACGCGATGAAGATTTGAGATACGAGAAATAACACACTCATCCTAAAGGTGCATTTTTTTTCAAATCGCTATATCTCAAAAACTACCACACACCAATTTTTAAAATTCAAACTTTGTTATGATTGAAATTTCGTTATCTATAAATTTATTTAAATAATTAAATAATATTGCAAAATAATTAGCGTATTCATTTTGGCATAATTATAAATTAATCGAAACGTGAGATTCCTCATGTCACAAATCTTGCTCGGATTCCAAAGCAAAATATCGCTCGCTCGACATCTCGTATCTCAAAAAACTGGTATGTTGGGGCATTCGTATGTCGAGGTACCACTGTAATTAAATAATATAATAAAGTAATTAGTGTTTTCATTTTGGCATACTTATGTATTAATCGCTGGAACGGATTAATGGCATTTAATTTTAATGGGGAAACTTTCTTTGAGATACAAGCTTTGATTTGAAATACAAGCAAGGTTTCGAAACGAATTAAACTCGTACGTCCAGGTATCACTGTATATAGTAACATATTGATAATATATATATTAGTAATACAGTATTTACCTCATCTTGAGATAACTAAAACGAAAGGTTAACGTTTCAGTTTAAGAACTCTTATTACCACGTGACCTGCTTTATGAGGTTTTAAAGTTGGGATTACCTAAAATGCAGAAAGAAATTGCGTATTTTTTTAGTAAAACTAAGCAATAATGCCAGCAAGAAATATGCAATAAAATCGAAATTGTCGCCATTTTTAGAACTCTATCTGCACTTGCCCTGGCAGAAAGAAGAAACGTTAAACTCAATAAAGACAACTTTTCTTAATCTGCAAATTCGGAAGAAGTCTTGGATCAAACTTGAACAAAGGATTTTGAGTTTGTTTGAAAAATTGTAATTTTTTCACCATTTTTTTAAAACATGTTAGTATTTAGAATATATATATATATATATATATATATTCTTTCCTTTTTATTACCCTATTAGGGTGTAAAGTATTTAGAATAATAAGATATTAATTAAGGAAATTTGAGTCTAGTTATAGAATGCACATGATTTTGGGAGATCATCGCCATCTAAGAAGCAATGAATGAACACTAGGAATTTTTTAAAAATTGGTAACATAACCTTATAACTAACTGGCAGAAATGTTGTGTCTCGAATAACTTTCAAATAATCTGTCTCGGATAAGATGCATTTGACAAGCGAAATTAAAGGTATTTCAATAAGTTCGTGTAGTAACAATTTTATAAATATTGAATCGTTTTCTTTATCAACTAAAACGTGTGTTTATAAACATATTTCGAAATATGGATACAGATCAACAGAGAAAACGTTGAACTAAACGATAAATATAACAAAATCTTTATTATAATGCAACAGAATCATAAAATACTTTGATTTCACCGGCGTAACTTAATATAACCTCTTAAAGCTTAGTTTTTTGAAGAGGTGACGATATATGGTAATTATTGCAACATTCACTTTTCAAAATAATGTAATGCTTTATGTGTATCATTTTAAAACTATATTTAGGGCAAAAGCAACTTTTTATCTCAATAATATCGAAAAAAAGATGTGATGAATGTACAAAATTTGAGATAAATAAGAGATGAATAATATGTATGTTCAATAATGTATTACGTCAGAGCTTTAATTGGTCGTAATTATTCTATGACTAGCGCCACTTCAAATGGAATTTTGATGCGCTCATAATAATAGTGGTCGATGGACTATGGTAATATGATTAGAATATCGTGCGCGTATGATGTTCATGGGCATTAAAAGCGACTCGTAATTAAATATTCCATAAGAGCACTTGCAACTCGCCACCCTCGCAGCCGATGGCACTCTTTGTGCGCTTCAAACTTATTAACCGCAAGTCCTTAAAATCTCGTTAATTATTTATATCGCTAAAAGCAATACGCGTCGAAAATGTGCACATGTAAAGTGTAGTATGTATCGTAAATTTCCAATGAACTTTTGCATATTGTGCTACGAACAATTATTTTAATTGTTTCAGTGTAACTACATTTTTTTTATCACGATTAAAATGAGAATATGTATAGCAATATCTCGACATTAAACCATTAAACCATGTTATTTCGGAACTTTTTTTAACGTATTTTACGAAAAAGTAACTTCTTTCCACATCATTTGAATAAATATTGTTCTTTAATATTTTTACAGTTTCTTACAAAGTAAATATTCAAAATTTAATGTGTTAAAGTTAAAATATTATTTAATATACTTGGAACGCATGCTTCAGAACGTTTTTTCCCTCTTCATTCTATTTGTTTATACAAAAACAACATAATTATTGAAAAACTAAATTTTCCATTTCTAAATAAACATTATACAATGTCCATTTCGTTTATTTTCCGTAATTCTGAAAATCCGGGAACGTTTCCATATGTTTAATGAGAAATGAAAAATCATAACCTAGATTTTCCAAACATATGGGAGAATCATTTCTCCAATGCCTTACGAAAAGTTCGAATGACAAGCATCCATCAATTTAAAACTCGATCTTATTATTTATAAAAAAATAATATTTATTATTGTTTAAACAGAGAAATTATCAATCATTTTAAATACATTATGGTTATGTCTATCTTACAGTGGTATACTTCTATGATACATATTCAACTTACAATTAATTTGTGATAGTTTGATTCCAACCAAACGCACGTATACTACTTTGATGCATGATTTATGAATTACCAAAATATGCTTCTTGTACAAAAATGACTACATTGCAAGAATTGCCACTTATAATCTTTAAACATATCTTCATTTACGGATGGATAGTTATGGCAGTACGGCCAGTAATTTGGCACTCTACATCAACGTTCTTACAATTCAATAATAGTCATTACGTTATTTACGCTGAATGATTGTTAGTATTTACATAATTAGCGCACATCTCTTTGAGTAACCTGAGCGACGTATTCAATGTGGTTTCCACTATAAGGCAATATAAATATGAGCCTCCCTTTTGTACACGTTGTCTAATATTAAGAAATTGTCAAGTTGCATGAGCATTCTTAAAACCAATTTTATGAGTATTTTCATATTCCTTTCTTATCACTGTTTCGTTTTGCATTGTTCGCATTTAATTAAAGCAAGCACCACTCTTATCACCGTTGTAAAATGTTCTTCAAGTCATCAGGAAGTGAGCAGATTATATCTTGTAATTTTTGCTCTAGTTGCACTCGAACTGTTCCATTAACACCTACGGCTTGTTCGCATTTCGCAATTTTATTTTTAATCTTGAGCACCATATCCACCACTTCTACTTCCGCCTTGTTGTGCGCCCAACTCTTCAAGTCCTATTCGGAAAATAATCAGTTAACTGATAACCTCATATAATTTATTAACTTACAGCATCGCACAGCGTTTCTAATTGTAATGCTTGTAATTTCATAGTTAACTCCGTATATCGGGCATTGAACCAAGCATTGAAATTTGGCGACCGGAAGAAACGTCTGTACAAACCTATCCAATCGCCTTTAATACCGGAAGTCAATTGAGGTCCAGCAGTTTCCAACATTGCGAAAAAATCATCAGGATTAAATGGTAATGGCATTGGTGCAGCCTGGAAACAACAGTATTTATATCACATAAAACCTTCTAGCATTTCAATGCTTACCTTGAATGGTGAAATATTTTTTAACAAGGGCATTAAACTCGCCATGTACCTTTCCAAAGGAATAATAAAACTATGAGTTAATTCCAGCAAATGTTTACGCAAAAGGGCCGATTGCACTTCGGATGGACGTTTCAAATTTATACCCGATAACAAATTTTTAATAAACGCCTTATCCTTTTGCAAATACGGCTTGTAACTCGTGTACACCCCTGGCGAAGGATCAAATATCTTGGTGTTTGCAGTGCGTTTCAATTTGTACTTTTGATATTTCCCATAATCCTCCCCCAATCGTATCGTATGTGGCCAATGATGCAGTGTTTTCGCAAAGAATGGATTCGTCACGCCAAGAACCACTGGTGGCGGGCCCTGCGCTTTGCTTGTGAATTGCCTAAATTCGCTGTCGTGTATTGTGAAATACGGACGGTGATCCGCACAAAACTTCAGCGGTGAAATCATCCTAAAATAACAATAACATCAAACAAAAAACATTTTTCTCATTATTGTATTGACTTAATACCTCGTTAATGCAAGCACCATTGCTGAACAATGAGTTGGCGATGACGCCATAACAATTAACGGCTCGCCAGTGATCACAAGTTCCCAGAGCATATCGATGTATGATAAAACAGGCAAGAATATCTCAAATTGATTCAAATCTTCAACTGATGTCGGAATTTGGTTCTCAGTTGACGTTGCGATTTCATTAACGCCTGCTAATTGTAGAAGAAGTGATGAAGAATTACTCTGATGTGGTATATATGTCTGCAAATAGTTTAAATTTAATTTTTGGGTTATGTTGTAAGAAAAATTAATTTTTTACTTGAAAAACTGATCCCAAAAGTGGCAGGTTTAGTGTACCTCCAGGCGTAGGTGCCGGCCACTTATCAATATTTAAACAAGCAGCTTCTAAACTTAAACTTCCATTGTCAAAGTACTCTGGTGCAATGAGAGCAATAACTTTGCTGAATAAATTATTGAAAGGAAGCTTGGTAAGTATCACAACACTCTGTAAGCACCATCAAAAATTAGCCGCTGAATAATGAAGTTAAACATTAATAATTGAGATATACTACCTTTTGGAAATAACCTCTAGGCAATGTTATATCCTTAACTTGCCTGAAATATACATATCCCCAATAAAAGGCGGGATTGACATGCAGCATTCCAGGTGATTTTGCATTATATTCACTCTGAATATCAGTCAGGCTTCGTTTAGTCGGACAGCTCTGTAGTCGTATAATAAAATTCGTGTCGCCCATACATCCTGAATTTGAATCTGGGAACGCCAAATAGCAAATATTGGATGTTTCCTGCTTTGATAAGTTTACATGTGACGGATAGATGCTCTACAAGTACATAATTAGTCTCAACGCCTGATAAATGTATAATAATCGCGAACCTCAAGTGCTTGTCCAAGTTCTAGATCGAAAGTAACGACGCAAATGCAATGAATCCAATGACTAAAGCGTTCCCATTGTAGATCACCTTCTGCAGATGAAGACTCGCTGCAATCGGCGTCACTACCGTTAGTCTCCTTGTTATTCGCAGACATTGTGTCACTTTATTGCTGAGCCATTTACACAGGATGCACTTAATTAAATTAGCTGCTTGACGAACGCGCACAACTTGCAACAAAACATAAACAAACACAAACGTGACGGGAGCCGAAGATGCGGGCGGTCTTATCAGCTGGCCTCCCGAAACAGTCAACGCGATACAATGTGGTCAACAATATGTGTTCATTTTGCTCGCACACGTGCGTTTATCACGCTGAATGATAATAACATTGCCACTTTTTCGCATGGCCATGATGCACGACACATACACACGTTCCCTGCATTCACTTCGCCGCTGAGAGGAACAGAGGAATGAAAGGAACTGGCAGAGAGAAAGCGCGATTTAATGCTGGAGGCGATTTTAGCGACGAGGCGGACGGTATGCGAGTTGTTTCCGTAAAAGTGGCAGCAATGTAAAAAACATCAAATTTTAAACAAAATGACAATTTGTGATAATCAACTACAAATAATATTTATACAATAACGTTGCATACACAATATGTTAAATGTAGATTTATTATCAAGCTGTACATTAACTCTGCATTTAACTACAAAATGAAATGCAATCAATAAGTGAAATATATTATAAAATATTTATAAATATGCAAAGACGGAAACACATTAACATAATTTACTATTGAAAAAATTTGACTCCTTGATTGTCATCAAACAAGATCATTTCACATTTGCCCTGCTCTTCCAATGTTTTCAGGACTTTAATTAAAATATCAGTAGACAATTTGGAAAATTCTAAAAAATATGCCATTTAGACTAAGCTCATGTATTGCATTCTGATAAATTTAAATTACCTTCCTCAGCAACATCTTCTCCCTCAGTTAACTCAAAAAATGTAAGAACTGTTTGCAAACTACTTGTTCTCTGCACATAGCCATAAATAAGCTCACCAAACTCTTCCAATGTGTGCCAATATATTTCCCATCTTTGTTTTTGTTTATCTATTGGTGCTGCATTCCCTGAGCATTGAAGTTCACTCAGCACTTGCTGCAGAAGATCACCTTGTATTGTCCGATTAATACTTGTATTTGCAAATAGAGTCAAATCACTAATATCTCTTGAATCAATGATACATATTTTGTGCAATTTGCAGTAATTAATCACAAGTTCTTTCCAGGCCGCAATTTGTTTAGCTCTGGTTTCTGAATGTATTTGTAGCCTGCAAAATTATTAACTAAGTTGATAGTGCTGATAACGTAGTATGTAAGTGACTTACGTAAAGAATGGAGGAAAATTATATTGCCATGGCCATTCAATTTCCATTTCTGCCATAATCACGCAATATATACTTAAACTATGCTAAAAATGTTTCCTTAATCTTATTTACGTTTGCGTTTGTTGGTTATGTTCCTTCGATTAAAGTAGAGGGTGTTAGTGAATTTCAGTGGCAACAGCGCAGGTTATGTTACAATTGGTTACAATCATGGAACTGTCAAATAGTGTCGGTTGAGTCGGATCGGAGTGCAAGTGCGATGAGAATTAAGTGGTTTCACACGTAATTAGTGAATAAACATTTTAAGTGCAGCTGCAGTGTGGATACCTCAACTACTGGCAGCGACGAGCTTGAAGACTTTGCGTAATGAGCAGCTAAAGTCACCGCTTGGAAAAGAGGTAAGTGTTACCATATTCTATCTAGCACCAGCCGAGAGAAACTTGTTCAAGAAGAAGCCCCTGGCGCGAATTTCGCGGGAGAGCAGTACTGTTGTTGACGTTAAACATCTGATGATTACATTAAGTCTACGATTTTCGTAAATACATTGATTCACTCTGAGCAAATAGATTTTGGTTAGATCAACATGGCGAA
Source organism: Anaulacaspis nigra (assembly GCA_030264675.1). Taxonomy (NCBI): domain Eukaryota; kingdom Metazoa; phylum Arthropoda; class Insecta; order Coleoptera; family Staphylinidae; genus Anaulacaspis; species Anaulacaspis nigra. The sequence goes on from JARJDV010004889.1 coordinate 7,782, forward strand.
GAAGTGTCGATAAGATTTGCGTGTTACAATTGCAACAGAACTAACAGCTTTTATCACACAAACAGCTCCTGTTTGTTCGGGGACCTGATAATGATCAGACTACAATTCAATATTGTTCATTCATTGCATATCCCTTTCGTGTTTGGTATGCGAACAAGTGTGCGAAGCAAGTTGCTGCATGCATTTCCGGTCCGTTGAATTCCGTACAAGAAGAACCTTTCAAGAGTTTGAGTATTCGTCATTCGAATTCCCATGCAGGACATTGTACGGCGGCTGATTCATGGGAAACCGGAAATAGGAAAGGACGAATTTCGATTCGCGGCGAGCACGCTTTCCATGTGCGAGTTTTTTTTCGTGCATAATTCGCTAGGGCCCTCTCGCAACGTGGAAACGAGTTCAACGCGGGGCGCTCAATAATTTTGCCATGAGGTAGTAGCACGGCAAGTGCGCGGAGGGAACGCAGGCGCGTAGACCGGCGCGCAGGGTCTTCCGCACCGCCACCAACGCACCCACACAAAAGCACGCGACATCCGACCGCCGCGCACAGCACCAGCAGCTAGGGGTGAATTCTTCATCCGTCGCAGGTCTCGTGTGTCCCCCGAAAAGCTACGTCGGCGGTGGCTTGTCCTGTCCCTCGGTCGGTCTGAGAGTGCGACGCGAGTCCGGCTTCCGGTACGTGTCCGAGCGACGCAGGCAGGCGGCCGAACACTTGTAAGATAGTTGACGAATAGTTAATATTGATTTTAGGTGGCGGACGCGAGAGAGCGGATAGAGGCAGCGCACCGACGAGACGGGTACGGAATGATGAAGTGATACCGAAGAAGGGGCCGACGAGCAGCGCGGTGTCCGATTTGCGCGCTTCGCAAACGTGAGTTGTGGCTCGGACGCAATACTTCATCCATACTTATAGATTCGTAAGTAGTGATTGCAAGTGCATATCTGGCCGAGTGTGTATATGCTCATCGTGGCATCAATGAATGCATCACATTTTTGCCCCCGAAGAGAGAGCGATCCGATTGCGTGTTGCTCGCACCGTTGCAATGGTTGTGGAATTGATTTTGCCATTAACGCCCCGCTTATCGCTCATGCGATTCACACAGCTGCGTGTGTGCACCGTGTTTTGATTTTGTTCGCTCAATAATTTTGTACGATCAAGTGCTGCTCTTATCATATTTCGTTGCTGCCTCTGCTGCTAGCACTGCTTAATCGCATGACAATCGTTGATGCGTGTAGTCAATCATCATCATCATCATCATCGAGGCACCCATCGCATCGCGAATTAGAAATGCAAATTAGTTGGTTGATTGGTAATAATGGTGCGAGGAGTGACTCACGCATCGCTTGATGAGTTCGCTACGTTGATAGAATCATAATTGTTGATTGTCGCATGCACGCGCGCTGGCGAAGGAGTGAATGAGTGAGAGTGCTGCTGGCTGCTTGCTGATGATGTTTTGTTTTTTCGATGGCCCCCCGGCAACGAGTCTAGTAACTTACATATGTGTCATATTCTTTTTGTAGATACTTGCAATGTCTTTTCGATGGAAAAAGTAATATTGCATCGCGATGACTAGTTTGACGTTGGCGTTAGATAATGATGTTACAGAGCAGAACACTGAGCAGATCAGCAAGCTGTTCCCCAAGTGCCGGCCGCGCAGCGACATAAACCTAAACCCGATTCTGTCGTCGGCGGCGGCGGCCGCGACGGCGACGACGCCGGCTGCAGGTGCTGGTGGCGGCAATGAGCGCACCGATAATGCGCCACCCCTGCTCGCCGCCGTCATGAATATCGACAGGGAGAGAGATAACGATAGGTATATTACAACAATCATTTAGCTAGCCAAACAAAAGTTGTCGATGAATAGTTGTTATACAGTCTATAAATAGCTTTGTCGCGTCGTGTCTCTAACGTGTATATTGTTATTGCGAGTGCGTACGAACTCGCGCTGTTTGCGCCCTTTTCGCTGGCTGACGATCGGCTTTCGATTTCTTTTGCTAGATGGGTCATGGATGGCTCCTATACCGACAATCGGGAGAACGGAAGCCAAGTGCATTCCACCGATGACGATGACATTGCCGACCACGAGCATATTGGAGGAACGTACAAGTTACGTGACTCTAGGTACACACGTGCTCCATATATTACCATGTGGCATGCGCAGAAAACAAAACAAAAACCACACCAATAATGTATCTGTCTCTTTAGTCTGCCCATCAATTTACACTCTTTACTTGCACACGGTAAAGTTGTGGCATGTCATGTCTTCCACTTCTTCATTCCGTCTTCGGACGTCATGTGTTTGTTCATAGATTAGCAGCACTGTTGTTTCTCTTCTTCTTCTCTTTCAACGCTCTATCTCTAATTATCCTAGATCTTAATCGTTAGTGTTTTCAGTTCAAGTTTGCGTTATGTTTGTCGTTGTCGAATGCATATCTTGTGTGTGGTACTCATGGCGTTTTGTTATTGTAGGATAATTGAAATCGCTGGAGGACGCGAGATATACTCGCAGAGTCGCACGAAGGCAGCGCGCAAGTCGCGTACGATCAACAACGCGGCAATCGGGGCGGCCGATGAGATAGTCGAGGCGACAAAGAAGAAGAAGTCCCCGGCGCGCCAAGGTGTCTGGGAGCTGCGCGGCGGCACACGATGTACCAGTGATACGACGAAAAAATCGCGTGCGTCACGCGAATACACTGAGACGGTGTTTGCCTCCGAGGTGGTGACGCATCCGCCGCATGAGTTGCATAACAACGTTGCGAACGAGAAGCATTTTCAACTGCAGCTACAACAACAGCAGCAGCCGCAGCAGCAGGTGGTCGAGGATGAGCTAAACCCGTCGGTGCAGACTATGTCCAATATGCCCGCCAACGTGGTGGTTTTTGATGACATTGGCGAGAGCTGGCCGTCGGAGAATTGCATCCAGGTGCCGCCGGTCAACAACAGTACGAACGCGAACAAGTGCATCATCGACGATGACGATGAGGATGATCATTCGCTGCCGACTTCGCCGTACAATCACCACGTACCGGCAACGAAGACGACGACGACAACGACGTCGACTGCGCTCATGGACCCCGCCGACATTGAGCGTGTAACAAAGGTGATTGGTTCGCTTCCGATCGCCGTGTACGAAGGCTCGCCGCGGCGATACGGACCTAGACAAGTGGAGTCCAACTGCACGCACCCGCAATTACCTAGCGCGCAGTCGTTGCTTGCTTCCCCTAGCGTATATCCACCTAGGCCCGGCTTCCCACAGCGGGTTGTTTGTTCCCCTAGCGAAAACGATGCCCCTTCTTCTATTGCTGATAACTATAATGTAAGTTCCTCCTCTATCTAACAATTGCACATGCCTTATGACAATTATGACCACTGTTTTCTAACACACGTACGTTTGTTGTTAATCCGTTTGCAAAATTCGCCATACTAATGCAGTGATTGTGTTGTAATCTTATCAGGAATAGAAGATGCATTTGCATTTCGTTCGTATCAACAAGCCATTATCTTGTGTTGGAGCAAATATTAACACTTCAAGTATTGAGCAATTTTGTAGCGAATATTCGAGCTTCTCGCGTTGCACTCGCATTACGTATTGATAACGAGGCGTGCTTGTTTACTACACGAGTGTGTTTTGTTATTGTAGAGGAATAATAGTAAACCAGGTTCACCGCGCACTACGGCAACATCATCCACATTCGATTATTTGTACGAGTTTTCGGAAACACGCAAAGTCTTGGAGGAGTTCTTCAAGTGCCCGCCTCCCGAAGAGGAGAATCGCCTGGAGGCCGAGTTTCAAGACTTGGAGTACGAGCTGAGGCGGCAGGCTAGCGATTCGGGAAATTCCTATGTCGGACAACGACTTGCTAAAGGCCGCCCAGAGCAAGATTTCTGTCTTCGCATTGACTCTCCTCGCAAACACAATAGTAACAATTTACTACTCCCTGTAAGATAACACACGATGGAAGAGATTATAGTTTTGCTAATTGTGGGCATTTCTTTGCAGGACCATGAAATTACCGAGTATGAAAACAATTTTCTGGATTTATCGATAGGTACGGGGTCAAGCGGTGATCTCGGAGAGACCGAAGTCGGCCTACAGGTGGGTCATAGTCGAAACTTTACGCTATCTCCTGAAACGACCGACTGCGATTCGAATTGCGGGGACCTCGACAGTGAAGTGTCGCTTATGCTCATGGAAAACGAACTGGGACCCGCATCGGGCCTTTTGGGTTCGAGTGGTGACCTTGCGATACCCAACGATTCGTTGCGGTTGTACTCAAGTATGCCCGTGCTTGAGGATGGTCTTTCATCCGGTCATGCCAGCGATACGGACAACAATAATCCAACTGTCATTCTAATGAAGCGTCAGATTACGGAGATTGAACGTGAAATAAATGCTGGCATCAAGACGAAACAGCTCACCAACAACCAAAAGGTGCAGGAGAATGGCCTGTCACCGATCAAGGATTGCATGAATGTGCTCAATGCAGCCACAACGCAAATCGAGGTGATCAATGGTATGAACAACTACGAAGATATTGCTCATCCGCCAGTGGAGTCCGCAGGTATTTGAGTTTCTGAGAATTTGGTTACGTTTCGGCTTTTTGCCGCCGTAGAGATAGCGAATGTAGTCTTGTGTTGTGTTGTACGTACATAGATAAAACACCACCTCCACCTGCTCCAGCACCACATCGATGCATTCCACCAGTCGTGGGCGGCGGCGTTGGCGAGGTAGCCGACGTCGAAGCGGCCATAAAAGATATTCGGCTGACACTGCAGCGCACAAAAACATTGCCGCTCAAATGCCACCCCGAAGAGGAGCCGGAAGAGAACGCCGTCAGCCCAGTGTGGGTGCCCAGGTAACTATACGATCAGCGCGTTAATTTTGAGTCTAAATTTGTTTTGCAGGCAGCGCGGACTCTCAGCGACGAGTGGAGATTCTGATCGAAAAGTTCAAAGTGGCGAAGAAGGCGGCGATGAAGGTAAAGGCATTTGTTCTTCGCACAACATTTGTGTTAAAATGCACAGTTTTAACGCATTAAAAATTAATTTTCAGAAGAAGCAGACACCGATTTGGAAACTGACAGACTTCTAGGTCAACAACGCACTGACGATCAAGGCTTCTACGATGATAAGGTAATTATTGCTTCGCTTCAGAATAGCTGCTCATATTGCTAGCAGGTTAGAAGGATTTCTTTAAAATGGGTCAAATGTGGGTGTTGGAAGAAAATAATCTTCAATCGTAAATATCTCTACTTGGGTGTTTTGAATTATTCGAGGTTGTTGAGTTTCTCTGTTCTTGTTCATATTCCCTCTTGATGTTTTTTTCTCATAGCTATTTAATAATAGTGCGAGGGTTAATTGTTTATGATTTCTTCAGTAAGAAGGGATTACACTCATCGTTATGATAATTCGCAATATTAGACGTTAACTAATGGATAAATGGTTTAGAAATAGAGCATGTAGGTGTCTAACAGTGGTCTATTTGTATCTTTCTTGCTCTCTTCTCATTCAGGGTTGGAGAAAACCTAAAAGCAGAACGATTATGCCGCCATTATCCCTTTCAACACCAAAACAAGTGCACCCGCTCGATGAGGGCACGATACCGCTGGTGTCGCCCGATCCTTTGAACTCCAACCCATCATCACCCAATGTTACGTCCGACAAAAGCCAGTCGCCGCAAAGCCAAAAAGGATCGAATGCCTCCGTAAAACTCAAAAAGGTGTGCATCGCAATCAGCAAGAAAACGGCATGCCATTCATTCGTAATACTAATTAACTGCTAGGCGTAGTCATTCATTTACTATCTAGCTTTGGAACGATTAGCATCGTATAGTTTTATTGATTGTGCCTGCCGTACTTTTAGTTTTATTTTAGCTAGTTCTCTCTCTGCCCCCACAGCACATCAAGTCGCTGTTACTAATACGCAAACATGCTTTACAATAGGATTAACCGAACGTGGATTCTTAATTTACTTACATCTATTACAATTAGTGTTTTGCTACTTTAACAAGCATGGTACATTTTTCTTGCAGCTGGGTAAAATTCAATACATATTCAACGCCTGCAACAAAGTATCTAGCACTAGCACAATAAATTGCATTTTAGTTAGGATCATTGAAAGTGCGTGTCTTTTAATTGCGTTTAATTTGGTATTGCAGGAAAAGGAAAACAAAAAGAAGGGACGTAATAAAGAAGGTAAACATACTTTTTACTTTACATTCTTCTGGTGCAATATTTTGAATTAATAATTAACACGTATTTAGAAAAATACTAATTCATATGTTTATTTGCATGCTATCTTCGGATTGTGTCTTTAATGTAAGTATAATCTCTTTGTAGAATTAACAAATAGTATGTAGACTTTGCATTATTTATGGGAGAGTGTGTAATATTAATTGGGATGCGTTAGGCTTCTTGGATCCATCAGTTCTCATCGAAGGTGTGCTCTTCCGCGCGCGATATTTGGGCTCAACGCAACTGGTCTGCGAGGGACAGCCGACGAAGACGACGCGCATGATGCAGGCGGAGGAGGCGGTCAGCCGTATTAAGGTAACGCATGGTTTCTTTTTCGTGTTCCTGACACTCTCTCTTGCACTAAATACATTAATTTATCTCTTCCTCCTCTCTTCGATTTGAGTTTCTGGATGGTTACTTCTCTTGTTACACTTGTTTTCCTCACGCAATCTGAAACATGAATATTTGATAACAATTGCACACTTTGCATCCGCATACGACAAGATGATTGTTTTGTTGTATGCTGGACTGGACGGATTATGAACACACGATGATGACATGCGCACATATAATATTTTATATAAATATGCATTATTCTCTTGCATGACGATGATTATGATGATGGTGATGATGTCGTTCATATTTTATACATAAACATTAACTTGAATTGAAAGGGTAGATAAGTGTGATGAAATATACAAGCATATGATGATGAATATCCTAAATGTATATTCAATGCAACCGAATTGTTGATGTGTTGCATATTGTGTGGAGTTAGAAAGTCGGCTATGAATATGGTAATATGTGTTGTATGTGGTCTCGCGAAGTGCATAATTTTCTTTAAAACAACTACAAAGATCGTGTGTGCCCCCTTTCCTCACATAAACGCATTCAACAAACAGCAAAAATAGATATAACTGTTCGCATACGAAATATATGAAAACGACGCACGCTTTATGTGCTATTCTTATATAAATATTATACATATATTTGGTTGGTTGCCTGCTCCATGTATATGTGCGAACCTTTGGGTTTTTCTCTTCTCACGATTTTTGCGCACTCAACCCCCAAGCCCCATCTTTGTTATTCTTTGATTTTGTGTTGCCCTGCCCAAATTCTTACATAAAGTTCTCTATAGCTTTGGATGTATCCGCTCTTCGCGTCTCGCAATTAAACGAATTGTACATAAATGAAGGCGAGCCTCGCATTTTGACACGATTAGTTTTTCTTGGTTTTTCGTTTCGTTCCCTATTTTGCACTGAAATTTTGCTGTACCCCTACTTCTTCTTCTTTTTCTTCGTTTGCCCTCTTGCGCTGCGTATATTTGATGTTTTAGCTATTTGCGTATCATTCTGTTTGTTTCTTCTTGTATTCTTTTCTAATTAGCAGTATTTTGATTGATAAATGGGGGTTGTGTCAATTGATTGATGAGTGGTAAGCATAGGGTACATCTTGCAGGAGGCATCCAACCAAATGTTGCAATCGTACGGCCCCAGCAGCCCTGAAACTAGTTTTGACGATGAAACGCCCTTAGAAATGGAGGCAGAACCTCTTGTAGAGCCCCCTGGTACGCCTACGCAGCCGACGCAGGGTGAGCTTTCCTTCCACAACATTGCTGTCTCTCAACTCTTCAGTTTTTCTTTTTACTTGTCATTTGGACGTATGTTTTATCAATTTGATATGAGTTGTGCATATGGGATTTTCTTGAAGTTGATGTATTTAATTTCTGGTATTTTGATTCGCTTTCCCGAAGCGGAGCGCAGGAATGTATTCATTAGAAACGTGCAATGTTTTGTTTGAAAAGTTGCTTCTGTAGACGGGGCGCGCGTTTTCCCGGACGTAAATCTATGCCAGCCGCTGCCGCTTGGCGTTGGAGCAACGGGCACCGTTTTCCGGCTGCAATTCTTGGGCTCGGTTGAGGTGGATGAGGAAGGGGGCCGCAAAAGGCGCAAACGCCTCAAGAAAAACATGGTCGAACTGGCCGTGACCAAGATAAAGGTCGGTTCTATCTTAGCATATTAGCATATTCATCTTGCATTATTACTCTATCCACCACACACTCTTTTTCTATTGCTATTTGCTGTGACTTCCTCAAATTCAAACGATGCTAACGGCAACGCGCATCATTTCTTTGCCGCTCTTTGATTTGCGAGCAAAGAATTCATCCACTCTCCTATTTTGCTGTCTCATTGAATGTTGTTTCAAGTGCGAACGAATAATTAACTAACATTATTTACGCTTCATCTAATGGATGTTCTAGGCGTTGGTGAGTTATCTAGTGCGAACGGAAAGCTGGGGCATTATTAACACCTAGTGTATTGCAGGCGCCCGACGGAGAAACGCAACCAAGCACCGAAGTGGATTTGTTTATTTCGACTGAAAAGATCATGGTGCTCAACACGGACCTGAAGGAGATTATGATGGATCATGCTTTGCGGACAATTTCTTATATTGCAGATATTGGCGATTTAGTGGTGCTGATGGCGCGACGCCGTTTCGTACCGCACGAAATGGAAGAAGCGCCTAAGATCAATCGGACACCGAAAATGATATGTCACGTTTTTGAGAGCGAAGAGGCGCAGTTTATCGCACAGTCCATCGGACAGGCATTTCAAGTCGCTTATATGGAGTTTCTCAAGGCGAATGGCATCGAGGACCATAGTTTCGTCAAGGAAATGGACTACCAAGAGGTGCTCAACTCACAAGAAATATTCGGAGATGAACTACAGATGTTTGCAAAGAAGGAAATGCAAAAAGAAGTATAGAGTTTATTGTAGTTTAGTGGCTGGTTACTAATATGTGGGAGTTTAGGTTGTGGTACCAAAAGCTAAGGGTGAAATACTTGGTGTGGTGATAGTGGAATCTGGCTGGGGCTCAATGTTACCGACGGTAGTGATTGCGAATTTGGCACCCGCTGGTGCGGCAGCTAGATGTGGGCAACTAAATATCGGGGACCAAATCATTGCCATCAATGGTGTTAGCCTCGTTGGTCTACCATTGTCGACGTGTCAGAATTACATCAAGAACTCAAAGAATCAGACAGTGGTTAAACTCACTGTTGTACCGTGTGCGCCCGTTGTTGAAGTCAAAATCAAGCGGCCGGACACGAAATATCAGTTGGGATTTAGTGTACAAAATGGCGTGGTAAGTGAGGGTCTACTATAAGACACTATAATCAATTTGGGTATATGCTTATTGTAATATTCTTTTAGATATGTAGTTTACTAAGGGGTGGCATCGCTGAGAGAGGCGGTGTGCGAGTTGGCCACCGAATCATAGAGATTAACAATCAAAGTGTGGTTGCCGTGCCGCATGAAAAGATTGTAAATCTATTAGCAACTTCTGTTGGAGAAGTAAGCAGAACCATTTTTGCATATGATCTACCCAAATGCTAATACTTGAATATGTTGTGTTGGCAGATACTAATGAAGACGATGCCCACCTCAATGTTCCGATTATTAACGGGTCAGGAAAATCCAGTGTATATCTAAATAGACTTTCCGATGGTCTGAAAGTGCCTACCTAACACATAGTTGATTGTCATTTGGGAATTGTTTATTAAGATTTATGGTCGTGCTTATTGCGTCGCAGATCGATATATATATATTTTTATGGCAACCGTAAAAACACTTAAAAATGGTTCAAACGGGCAGACTGAAGACAATACAAATGAAATGCACGCAAAAACCAAACAAAACCTACACACAAAAACCAAAACGTAGTGGAAATGAAATGAAGAAATAACGTGAGGGATGGTAGAACATAGGGGAAAGTTGAGAAATGCGGAGAGGAAACGGACAAGCGTGCTGCGCTTTCTCGTGATAGACCATATCTCTGCTTTATCGCAAAACCCATTACTATAAATATATAAATAGTTATATAAAAATATGCATAAGATTTAAGTAAGTACTATTTATTTGTTGTGACCGCGGCGGAACGTAACGTGTACATTATGAACAAAACAAATACTACGCGCAAATGATGATGCATATAACCAAAGATACACAAAGAAAATTACACAACTCATCACTAACTAACAAGTCGTGGGCGATGGGGGGAGTAAAGTGGAAGAACTTGACAAAACTCACTCACAAATTCGTAACTTAGGGCCCCATCACACCTCCCAGATAAAGGATATTTATATACGTATAACAATGGATGATGATAACTAATTGTACTGTTGTATTATATTGTAAACTATACTGAGGAGTTTCTTGCGCTTCTTTTTCCGTTTTAACCTACTTGTGATAAGCTATAAAGTATCGTTCGTGTGAACGCGACGAAGAAACACAACACTAAATTAAAAAAGGCACACAAACGCGCGCGCGCTTATCATACATTCTCTAAACGCATTCAATTTCACACATACTATACGCGTTAATTAACATTGCAAATACGATTATTTATCGACGTTAACTGAATTAATTAACGACTCATTATTAATTAAGGTTAACGTATAACAATCGGTGCTTTTGCCCTTATCATCTCTTCTATCGAACTCAAACAAGTGTAAACCTAAAGAAGAAGTACCCTTAAGCGATTTCAATGTGTAAATTGAATTTTCTAGTCTCTTTTCTCAATAAGCTGCCGACTATTGTTTCTCCCAATTAAGCGATTGCAAGAGGCAAGAAACAATTACGAAACATTGACTAGTTAAGTGCTCGTATATTCGAATTATTTCGTTTGTTGTTGTTGTTGTAAGTGACGTTGGAAAATGAAGAAAGATGTAAAAGAAGATACCTTGCTATATATACGCCCGTTACGTTCATATATTCATTCTTATTATTATAGTCCACAGAACACTCTTTTGCGAAAAAATGTATATTCGCGCTCATTTCAAAGGCAAACTCTAAGCGTAAATTTGACTTGTATTATTCTCATACGAATGCCTTAAACGAAATGGACAAAGAATGCTATTTGAATTGTATTATAAATAAGTACACATTATACCATATCAAAGAAACAAAAAATAGCAGAGCAGCAAAAATGACGCTTCAGTTCAAGTGGATCATTCATACATAAGTTTAGGAACAAATTACATTCCGTAACACGCGCATAACTTGCCTGCCTAGATAGGATATTTATACTGTAATATTCCAAAATGCGGAAACAATAATTGTATGGTCTCGAAATTTCGAATATGTTCATTGCATTGCATCGCATCGCATCTTCAGAATGGGGGGAAAGTTTGCTATTAATAAACGCGTTACATGGCATCCCACGTAGCGAGAAGACGATTCAATTAAATGCATTTTCCCTTGCTGGCGCAAATTTAACTAAGATTTTCATTAAATATGCAATGAGAGCAAATTGAATTGGCGATGGTATTACATACATATTATAAATTCTAATGAGATGTCTGATAGTTTAACTGTTATTTTCTTAATGGCTAAGCAAATTGAAATGATTACAAGTAAGTACAGAAAGAACCAATGATAAAGAGAAGCGAGAAGCAAAAGAGCAAGAATTGAATCCAAAAAGTAACTTGGGGAAAACAGAGCAACAAATATGAAATGAAACCGAGAAAAATGGAATTGTGTATTGAATTTATTTCGTAAAAAGCCTTACATACCATACTCGTTTATTTACAACACATAATTCTAAACCCTTCTTTTACGAAAACAAAAACCATTCTTTTAGGAAACCAAGGACACATGCAATTTCTCTTTGAAATTAGAAACATTGACTAAAATGTAATTCATTTACTGTGTATGTTTATAATTTATTATTGTTTATTAATCTAAAATCCTCTCCTGTTGTTTCAAAACTTTCCTGCCGTTTTGTTCGTTACTAGTTAGTTAATTGAATGCAGAAATACTGGAGTCGTTCCATGATCGTATTGATTGTTAACCATAACGGAGCATTCAGGTGCTTTGTTGTAATAGCACGTATGTTATTGGACATAGTATAATGAAAGCACATGTTCGAATAACAATAACATTTCGTTTTGTTTTACAGTACAAATTCTTACATATTGGCCGTGTTTACACTGCTTCTCCAACCAAGTTGTATGTTGAAAGCAGGTCATGATTCAACAAATTGAACCGGGCAGCACCCAATCGTAGCCAATATTTATAAACTATCGATAATAGCGCATTATTCTATCACCCAGCATGTGGCTGAAAAAAGAAGTAAGTAATTTCATATGTGCAATGAATTAGACGACACAATTTCCCTTGAGGCGAAAATAGACTACGAACTAAAACGAACCGGATATATAATATAAAATTACCTCTCTATTGTTTTTACGGGACTCACTTCTTTTCGTCGCATTCTTATACATTATTTTAATAATAATTTAACAGAAATATGTGTCTTCAGCTCTAGTCAATCATAGGAAAAGAAAACGTACAAATAACTCAGCTATGTTGCCATTTTTCGCTTTTATAGTTTGTTTGAAGAATTCAAATCAGCAGCGCTCAATGTGTCCTGGTGATGGATGCAAAGCTCGGGCAAATTGAAGTCAATTGTTCAAAAGGTGGTGCACCTTCTGGTGAGTTCTCGCAAGGAACACCCCCGCAAAGAAAGAAACGATGGTACAACTCTTTCGACGACGGCTGAATTTGAATATAGATAGATACAGTGCGCGTTTTTTATAATTATATTTTACTTAGTTGTCCATGGCGAAACGACGCGTCCACTCTTTTGCATTACGAATCGCCTCCGCTTCGTTCACCTTCCACAGCTCGGCGACGTCATTTGCAAGCGGATCATCTGGATTTGGCGCACTGAGCAGCGCCTGAATTGAAAGGAGCACAGTGCGAATCTGCAGCGCTGGGCTCCACTTATCCTTCAAGATATCTAAACAGATGCGGCCCAGCCGGTCGATGTTTGGATGGTAAATACGGGTGATAAAGCGTACCTTCGGCGCCGACATGGGATAGTCTTCTGGTAGGAACAACTCCAGCTTAAATAGGCCTCCCTCGAAAGGCGAGTCCTCGGGACCCGTGACGATGACGTGAAAGTAACGTGCATTGTTCTCGTCTGGCACAGCGCTGATTCCCGGCACCGGCTCCTGCATCAGACGCATCGTCTCCTTGGTAATCCTACGCGGCAGGGCTGCCATCTTGCACGTACACAGCTGATTTGGAGGTGGTGCTCAAAGAAATCGCTGGTTTCACCTTCTGCTCTCGCTTACTGCTGCTGCTGACGACGTCGACGATGATGCTCGACCAGTGCAGTACATAACCAGAGAACAGCAAATCTCACATGCCCTGTACAAGGCCTCTATCGCTGCGTTGCACTGCGGCGAACAGACGGCTTAACTAGACGGTGATAATTTGATTGTTCACGAACTGAGCATTTGCCAGTAGTAGTGGCCTATGCACACCACCAGACACAAACGATAGGACGTCAACGAGCTATGCCTATTGCTTGCCTGCGGAACGTGTTCGAGAACGAATGCGTTGCGTGTGTGCACTGGGCATGATCAATATGGCGACTCTTGACATTTTTCTAGCGGTTTTAATGCAAAGACTAAAGATTTCTTCACTTTATAGATGAATTATCTTCAATTCAAATCCATAGCAATGCTATTTTAAAATGTTATTTTGCATTGTAAAGTTATTTAATTCAAATATTCAAGTGTTGCATTTGAATAAACACGAGTATCTACGAAGGTGTACGATTGCATGCAAACTGATTGCGGGAGTTTTTAAATGGTGGAAAGGATTTACCGGTAACACGAAAAAGATTTTAGTCTAAAAGAAGCGTTATTTAAATATAATATATTTGCATGTACATTTTAGATACATATGAATCGAATAATATAGGTACATTTATACACGATTAAGAAGACACATCGAAAAGGCCGCAAAGGATTAATTTGTTAAGGTGCAAAAGGTAACTAACTTTTATCCCATCACACTGGACGCTGCGGTCGATTTAAAGGACTGTTGCAGGTTGATGATGTTGATGGCACAGATATGTGGATAATTATTATGATACCACTCAGGCATGCGACCCCTGAAAAGGAAATGCGTCAGTATCGCTCTCGTAATTCAACAATAGCGTAGCAAACAATTTACCTCGTGTCGATGCGGGAGAAATGCGTGAGACGTGATTTGTTGCCGTAGACTTCAATGAGGTAACGCGATGCGAGCACAATGCCGCGTACGCTGTTTGGGATGTGCACAGCTTCCGAGTCCTCGACGGACGTCTCGATGATAAGACACGTGCCGCCTGGCAGGTCGGTGCGCCATGCACGCACCACACAATAGTCCTCCAATGGCAATGGCCCCAGATTTCTACGCGTGTACTGAAATAACTCTACGTTTTTATCGATCTGTGCGAGTGTTCGCGTCGAATGCAATTCTTTGTCCCATTTCGGACGCTCCTTCAGAATGCGGTACAGCACCTCTCCTGGTGGTGCATCAATTTCACAACATAATCTCCACAGGCGTAGCGGATACCCGTCCGAGACTTTTTTATAGGATACTTCAATCTTGGGACTGTATGTTTGGATATAGAACCAATCCTTTTCGCGTGCCTCTCGCATCATTACATTCTGGCAGTCCTGAAGGTAATTCTTCCATCCCCCGCTCTCAATGCCCAAATCGGCAAGTTTTAATACACTTGTTTCCTTCATTTCGGTGGAGGCACATTGTTGGATAAATTCTTTGGGTACCTGAAATAATAGGTATCACTGAATTACAAGGATTCACAACAATTCGAGGGAGTGGTTACGCTAAACAAGTTGTTGCAATTCTGCAGGAAGTACAAAAGGCAATCGTGCGCCGCTTTGTGTTCGGCGAGTTCCTTTTCGTGCGGTGCACCAAGTCCTTGACGGTTTAATGGGATGGTACTGTAATAGAATAGCGAAGGAGCGAAGCAAACGGCTAAATTGCTTTCGTTCATTTGATTCACTGATGCGTTTTCCGCCAAGTTTGACAGGCAACGTAAAAGTACTAACAGTGCCTCACAATGTTCATCAGGCATTAGCAATAATGCAGTTAATACAGCTTGACGTCTTTCTTCTTCCGGAACGACTGAAATTCACAATAATACTGAAATAGTTATTTTTAGAGTAAATTGTGTACTTACATTGAAAAATCAACATGAAAGTTTCGGATAATTTATTAGTAAGCAGCGCTTCCGGCAATTCCCTGAAGTACTGTTTGATAACATCAGCGATGTCGTGTGCTTGATACTCACTGAAATTTAAACAATCGCCTTGCGTATCAATAAGCTGCTTAAGATTAAGAATTCGCGATTTAACTCCAGATTTACGGAATATTCCCACTTGATCGTAAGCGCTTTGTTGCAGCCATTGAAGCGCTTCCTCAATTCCTTTGGGAAGAGCGGATCCGGTACGTTGCAGGATAACTGTGAGTGGCACCCCGAAGACGCTCTTATCACGATATGAATGCGATTTAATTTTTCGAATTAATTTAGGAAGATCCCAGTTCCAGCCGGTGCGATGCGTCGGACAATATTTTTCCATAAGTGCGGTGAGTTTTAGTAAAGCAAGCTTACGCAGAACATGAAGTTGGGTGCAAGACATGGTGAAAGTAGGACGTCCACCTTCCTCAATTTCAAATTTCTCGTCATCCCATTCATCGGACGTAGATAAAGCGCGCCACGTAATGCGCTCCGTGGTTTGATGACTTGGCGAACATGTCCAACGATCCGAGCGGTCAAAGGAACGCGCCTTGCGGTTACGATAGCGTTCATGACATTCTGGATCAAGTGGTGCGACGGTATCACCACCTCCTGAGTCATTCGTACTCATGCCACTGATTTGCCGAGATAGGAAATCCAAAACCGGAGAGCCTTCAACGCCAGGTCTCCCTCTGCGCTGTCTGCTCGAACCGAATATCCCGAGTTTATCCCGTATCGATTGATGTTTAGATTGCTGTTTCTTGAGTACATTCTTGTGCCATTCGTCAATATTTGTGGCTATAAAAGATACATTGAAATCACGACATGTTCTTTTATTATAGATGGGGATTAATAGAACATACGCATTTCCAATTGGTCAACGCGGGACCATCTACGCACATCCGACTGGTAGGTCCAGTTCTCGCTGAGCGCACATTGCTCATCTTCATCGTCATCGTGCGTTTGCTTCTGCTGATGAACGCGCGCGCATCTATTCAATGCTTGAAGGCGGCGGAAAAGAGATTTCATTACGGATGCCTCCAGCATCGGGTGGTCTTGCTCCACAGCCGTAATATCCACCGGAAATTGTTGATCTATTGCGCATAACAACCATGGGATATTATCTAACAAACAAATATTCAGCATACCTTCGTATAATTGTGCATATTGAGGAAATCCAGCAGCGCGCAGCCATTTGCACGCTTCTATTGCTTCGATTTCTGAAACAATCGAAAACTCACTTAACTATTCAACAATAATACAATTGTTTACGCTCAGGCTAATGCAGAAATCGTGACTATCCACCATTTTTTCAACAATTTAAATTCATTGAATATTCTACTTTAACCGAGCTCGATCAAAATAAAATGGCGCAAATAACCGGAAACAGTGACAATTAGGAATAAAGCTTTACATACCTGCAATTTTGTGCGCTCGTAATTGTTTCCATATTTGTTCCGCTTTTCGAACTGGCCAATTGTCATTCACTTTCACACTTAGACTCCGAAAGAACTTGTACTCCCTGATACGGATGGACATTTCTCCGTAATTAGCGTGTATCGGACATCCAGAATAAGGACGATCGGGAGCAGCACGCACCCCTCGGACGGCCAGCGGTGGACTGCTATGAAACGCTGCTTAGTCACCTAGAAATGAAAGGATAACTTCTGCATGGCAACTCGCCTGAATGATTCGATGATGATATTCAAAGGGCCGACGATCTATCTATGCATGAATTGTGTCGCGGCGGAGTGTATTGAAAGGATATCAATATGAGGCAAGCAAGCATCGCGTCTCTGTCGCCTCTGCCCGCCGGAATACAAGAGCATCTCGCACCGTGTTGCTCTCGATAGGAGGAGCGCGCTCGTGCCGTATTCGATTTATTTTATCGAGTTTGAAACACATCGCTCATTCGCGATGAATACACATTTAGTCAGCGCGCACACATGCGTTCGCTGCATTCGCGGCGGCTAAAACGAGATGATGAAAGAAGGTCAATCGCAACAAACGAATGCACAACAACAACATACCTGTGCGAGGGTGGTAGCAATTATTGTTCTTCTTGCTTTTGATTCCTTGCGCTGGGCAAACAATAGCCATGCTGCGAAATTACAACAAGCGAAGCGTGAAATATGTCGCATTCGACTAATCCGTTTGGGGATCTCCCAAAGTCCCGCTGCTAATCGCATCCACTCCTGCAATCACCTGAACGCAATCGTATTTAAGGACAAAGACGTCCACCTTGCTCCTTCAGTTGTTTTCCTGCACGCACGATCGTTGTTTAAGAGTTGAAATCTTGCAGCAGCAATGCGACGTCTTCTGGTTGCTGCTGTGATCTTCTTCACGACCCAGACAATCGCCATTGACGAGGTGATCGATTTTCGATTCTTTCATATTAACTCATTTTCATTGATCTGTAATTCATACATATGTTAGGTAATCGAACCTTCCAAGCATACGTGCGTGGAGAGCTTAAACGCCTGCAGAGAGGTGTTTCTGAATAAGTATTGCTTCAACAAAAGCTCCTGGAAGCGCGCAACACGCGCGGATGAAATGGGACCATTTTGGGCAAATCGCGGCAAGAAGGATCCGTTCTTCCCACGCAGCATACTCTATGCCGACGAGCCGCAGTGGCAGCTGCTACGGAATGAGAACGATTACGATCCATTCTTCGTCACCAGAGGCAAAAAGCTCACTTTTTCGGCTAAAAATCGCGATCGTCGCAATCCAGATAGAGTATATCTGGATGAGGCATCTCCATTCCTTGCTGCACGCGGCAAGAAGGATCCTCTAGAGCGCTGATTGCGATGGAAAGAGGTTTTGAGTATCATCTTGCAAAACAATCTACAAAATAGAAGTAGCAAAGCACGGTTAATTTTGGATCTCACTCAGTCCATCACACGTAATACTTTGTTCACTATAACTCAGTTCTGTATTTAGATAAAACAAGTAATTTATTCTTACTTCATCAGCTATTAATACTAACTCAAAAAAATACACGAGTTACCATATTTACTAACGCCTAGATATTTATTAAATCATTAAATATTATCAAAAGAAAATTATAGTTCCACATTTGTGGTCATTCGCTGATCTGTTAAACTATTTTGAATGAATTCGGTATTGTGGGCTGGATGCAAATGCGAATTTGTTGATCGAATAAAAGCTAAATGATAATGTGCCACTTTATATTTACAAGCACTATCAGAATGAGAACCACAATTTCATTGAGTTTATGATATCGTCTTAAATGTGATGATGTGCTCCGGCGGGCGAAGCAACTGCTGCTGCTTGCGGTGAAGGAGGTGTCGGTGTGTTGCTGGCGGCATTCTCCTGTGGTGGATGTGGTTGTGTGGGTTGTTGTTGGGCCCATTGCTGCCCTTGCTCGGCCTGCAGTCGCTGATGTGCTTGTTGTCGAGCACGGAATTCGGCAGCCTTCAACTGTTCTAAATGAAATTGCTGACGTTCAGTGATCAATTGCTGCCGCTGATATTCGAGACCCTCGCGTTCTCGTTCCATTGTGGTTTCTAATTCTTCAAAATGTCGCAGCTTAATCTCCAACTTCTTCATTTGCGTCTCCACAAGCAAGGCAACTAATGACTTAATCTTGCGTTCTTCGACTGCTGCCAAATGTTTCGCCTTCACTGCAGCAGCAGCTAAAGCAGCCGCAGCGGCACTTTGCATCTCGGTGTCACGCACCACTTTCTCCGGCTTGGTATCCACTTCCATTGATTCGTCCTTCTCTTCAGGTGGCTCCACTTTAGGTACTTTGTCACCTTCCTCGCCTGTTTCTATGCCATTCTTCTTTTGCTCTCCATCGGGTTTCTCCTCGTCTTTCGGGTCGGATTCTTTCTTTGTTTTATCATCTTCTTCTTTATCTGGAACGGTGCCCGCGATTCCACTAAGTGCCAATCCCGCCGCTGGATCATATTTGCCATCGGTGGAAGATGCTTCTACGTTCTTCAGATGCGCATCCATCAAAGCGGCAGGTACTTCATCCTTAATACTCGCAAATTCATTCATGGCAGATTTCGCTGCTGCAGCTGCAACGCGTGGATCAACGATTGAAGCTAAGAAAGCAACGGTTGACATAATTGGGTTGCCAGATTTACTAAATGGAATAGGTTGATATGCCAGCGGGCCTAGCGCTCCTCCCGCTTCCGGATCTTCAAGATACGGATCCTCAATGGGCAGTCGGAGGAAGTGCAAGATGCATTCATCCTGCGTACGCGAGCCTACATGTTCGCACACTTTGTTCCAATCGTCTTTGTACATCTCTAAACCTTCTAACAAGAGAAGAGTTTCTTGTTCGGTCCAATCACGTGCCATTGCCGCGGCACTTTTGTTCTTGAGAGCGCTAGGTTTTTTCGCGTATTGATCTAGTTTCAAACCGAAATTGGAGATCGATTCAGGTGTTTCAGACTTCTTAATTGCGTCTGCTTTATCCAAGTCGAGGAGGGTCTTCGCAGCACTAGGTTGTGGTGTCTTAGGTGGATTAACAGGCTGCAGACCTGATGGAGTGTCCGATAAAATATGGAAATGGGAGGTCGGTGGTGGTCCGATCGGTGTGGGACGCGATTCTGTGTCTACTTGATAGTTGATAAGTCCCCATTGCTCAAGGAATGCATGAACACGCATTATAGCGCAAACGTCTCCTGCTAGATTACGACGACATGCCGTGCTCGTTATATATTCAGTCGGATTCAACCTATACGTGTCAATCATAAAATTTCTGTACGCCAGGTAAATCTCTGGAGTTTTCGACTTGTTCTTGCTGTTGAAGAATTCAGGAAGTGCTCGTTTCTCGACTTCATGGATCGAATTATAATCAAACCATGCCGAATACGAAGGAACGATAATATGGTGAGTTTGTTCAGTAACATTGTCTTCTTGACCGTCATCTTGTGTTGTTGTATCAGAATTCTTGCCGGTTTGTGAATCCTCCCCACGTTCATCGGCTTCATCCAAGTCAGTGATTGAACCGCCTTTCAGTGGTTGCAATTCATGATCTTTCTTGCCAATGGAAGCAGAGGCGGATGCAGTGGGAGGGACTTCTGCTATACTTGGTTCAGGCAATGGATCATCCATTTCCTTGGTCAGATCTTCCGTTTCAATTTCATCCGGGCGTGTCTTTTTACCCAAGCCAGGAGCGCGACCACTCTTACGTTTGCCTCCTTTCAACATTGGGGGTGATGGAGAACGTTTCCGCTTCGGCTTCCTTCTAGAACATAAGGCTGCATAAAAATGGCACATAATATAGGATCGCGATTTACTTTTTGTCATCTGAAGGATTCATTAAGTCCTCCACCGAAAGACGAAGTTTATGTATCTTCTTCCGACCGTTGTCCTCAACTTCATAATCTTCTTCGCACATCCATTCGTTGTATTGGTCGGAATCAATCAGCCAAGTCGATGAAACTTTCCATGGACCGTTATGTAAGGGGGGACTGTCAGGTGCTATGCCTAAAATGCTTAGATTATTTGAAAACCATTAAGATATACTTCATGCTTACCATCTAATACGCCGTCAGCGGGAACCCAGGTATCATACGACTCAGGAAAATAATACCAATGCAACATCATCATCTTATCCTGTCTCATGCCTGGGCGGGCATATTCCTCCTCCAGTGGGTCACAATGAGGATACAATACATGTGTGGCGTTCGCCTCTGAATCAACCATTTGACCGCCACGGCGCTTCAGAATGTCTTTCAACTTGTTGGCCAAGTTTTTGTCTACTTCAGGCTTGATCAACACATTGGGAATAGAGTAGAGTTTGTTTTGAATGAGGCTTTTTTCCATAGTTTGGAACATCTCAATAAGCTTCTCCAGCTTGCCAGGATTCTGTAAATGTGTAATTTAAGAGAATGAAAAATAGGAAAACAAGTTATTGGTACTTTTCCAACTTGAAATTCAAACTTCCTCCAGCCCTGTTCCACTCGAAATTTGTAAGCAGCAGCAAGCATCAAGCAAAGTGCACCTCCTGGCTTGAAGTCCATGAAGTATTTTACGGGTATCCGCGTCATTGTAGGTTTCTGAACAGTCTTTCCCAAATTGTCTTCTTGAAATTGCATCAATTGAATGATTAGCGTGGACAAACTGCTGTTTGTTAATGGGTCTGATTGAACATGCTAAAATTCAGAATATTTGTTGAATAGCTGACCAAGAGAGATATGCACTAATACAATACCTTTTTCGCATTCTTCTGTAACCATATTTTTACTGTATTTAACGCATTAAGCGTTTCTGCACACTCAAAATATTTTATGTTAGGACTTCCGTCCTTCTTGGGGCCAAATGACATCATGTTTGTAACGTTTTTACGATAAATTACTACACTTTTATAGCGAATTAATATATATCCAATTGAGAGCTGAAGAATCTGCTAACGCAACACTAAACATAGGCATTTACCGCATTGTTTTTCGCACATTTAGTAAGCGTTTCACTACGTACAAACACCCGGTGTTTCATAAATGGCGTACTGGCGTACACCAGCGTACACAAGCCACAAGGTCCATAGACAAA
The DNA here is from genome assembly GCA_030264675.1 of Anaulacaspis nigra. Taxonomy (NCBI): domain Eukaryota; kingdom Metazoa; phylum Arthropoda; class Insecta; order Coleoptera; family Staphylinidae; genus Anaulacaspis; species Anaulacaspis nigra. Next base: position 29,640 of record JARJDV010004889.1, read on the forward strand.
TAGCGCCAAAGATCCAAACGCGTTCCTACGTCACTTTTGAACATGTTCTAAATATTAATCATAAATGTAGTCAATTAACTTTAACTGTTTTTTGTTTAAATAAATATCTACGATAATTAAGGTGTTATCTATGAAAAAACTATTTTTCATCATGAAATTTGAATAAAAATTTGTAGTTCTTTTATAGAACTAAACATGGGTGGCGCTGTAAGTAAACTCTTTTGAGTTGGTGCTTTACTTTAGCTGCAGCAATTTTGTCTATTGCTTTTATAGATGTAAGCAGATGTAAGCCTGGTGCAAAACGTAATCAATGCAGTTGACTTAACCAAAGCAGCTGATCATTGGGGGTCGGAGGGGCAGTAAATAACTTCTCGGTGATTGTTATTCATAATCACTAATTGAACTTTCACTCAATGCCAGACGCAAGTGCGCGGTGATGTGTTATTAGTCCACAAGTGTATAAGGTGTCTAATGAGGCGATGGCGAATTCGAAACAGTCTCCGCAGGAGTTCCTCAGGGATGCCTTCACGCCGCAAATCGGGGTGTTGTGCAGCACGTCGGCAGAACAGTTATGCCGAAAGAACAACCTGTCGTTTATTGAGTTGTTGCAACCCTTTTGCCGGCTAAGTACCGAGCTGCATTACAAGGATTCCAATGGGGCGGTTATCTCCTTGCAAAACCAACGTATCACCTTAGTGGACGTGCATGCAAAGCTGCCACACACAACATTGGCAAGAAAATACCTAAATACATCTGTAAGCGATGCACCTGTGCCGTTTGCAATAAAATACAACGTCGGCGACTACTCGATTGAAATCCCTTCAAGTGCGCCCTGGTTTGAAGCATGGCGTGAAACTTTTTTTCAAGTGCAATATCCAGCTGATCATGAATTTACAAAACATTTACTTGCGTGCATGTTAGTCGTCTCAACATGCGATCCAAATCCGATGGAAACAATGGAGCAACTTCTTCAGCAGCTTCAACAGTTGCAAAACACTTCAATCACCAAGTTGCCAAAGTGGTTCAGCAATAACATTTTCAATTATTTTGTTATTCTGCATGAGAACTGCAGCAGTGAAAATGACCAAAAGTAAGTCTTTCATTGCCCAAGCTCATACATATAAAATGTTGTTATACACTTTTTTTATAATTCCTTCATAGAGCAGTTGAAGTGTATGAAAGCATGAAGGTTGCTTATGGAAATATGAAATGCTTTCTGCTGCGAATGAATTCGCAGCCGCTCGATAGCAATGGAGAACATCTGCCCGATCCTTGGAGTAAATTCATAAAACCGCAAATGAATGTTGTTGACGATTTGAAAGCCAGTCCGGAGCATTCACCTTATGCTAGCAGATCAATGGCAACCTCTTTGGAAGTAGCTCAAGAAGCGGGCGAAAGTGAAAACACTTTAGTCTATCATCCACTAAGTCCCGAAACTGAAGATTACACAGTGATGAGCGTTGTAAAAGAATCGGTGCAGCAGCAAGCACCTGTTTTGCACGGAAGTTGTTTATCCACCAACGACGTAGAACAAATTAAACATTTGGTTATTGAATTTGTCACTCGTGGTTTAATGCCGCATGTTGAAAAGCAAATTCATCAATTAAGCGAATCCATCGCGAATAAGAAAGGAGTCAGCAAATCATTGTTTAGCGCAACTAAACGTTGGTTCACCCCGAATAAACCCACGTCAAATAGTGCGACAATTAACACCTTAACGTAAGTTAAGTGTTTCGTTTTAATAGTGATGTTGCAATAATTATTTTTTAGATATCCATCTGATGCAGCTGAATTGCAAATCCGTCGTTTGGGTGATTTATATTTCATGTTCGGTCATTATACAATGGCTTATCAGGCGTATCACACTGCGAAACGAGATTTTATGGCGGATCAAGCTTGGTTATACTGTGCAGGTGCTTTGGAAATGGCTTCGTTGTCAGCATTCATGTCCAACGAGCCGTCGCGTAAGAGTTTTGACTATATGGAGGAGAGCATTAACATCTATCTCAACACTTGCAAGTATAGCTTTTGTTTTTTCAAAATCAGTATGTGTTTAGGGATGTTGAGCGAGAATGGTTACTTTTAGAATGCCACAATTTGCAACGAAAGCCACACTGTTAAGTGCAGAGTGTCTAAATGGACAAGAAATGTATGGGGAAGCAGCACATCAGTTAATTCGAATGGCAAACGAGGATTCTGATCTTCGATCCGCACTTTTATTGGAACAAGCAGCGTATTGCTTTCTCCAGTGCAAACGTCCTAGTATGGTTCGAAAATATGCATTTCATATGGTGCTTGCTGGTCATCGATTCACAAAGGCGAGTCAGCGTAAACATTCATTACGATGCTATAAACAAGCTTATCAGATTTACGAATATCGTGGTTGGGATCTGGCTATAGATCATATTCTTTCGAGCATTGGCAGACTTGCCAAGAATTTAAATGAGTTGGATGCAGCGATGAAATCGTACGCTAAGCTTCTCACTGATGAGAGTAAGCAAACTGCCCAACAGCAAGAGATTTACTTAAGAGAGTATTTGACCATTCATAGTGTACGTTACTCTTTTATTGTATCGGAAACGATTATTATGTTGATTCTTTTTTAGGAACTCTTAAAGAAACAAAATTGTCTATTAACTCCAGTGCTTCCATTGCCGGTTATTATTAATGAGTCTTTCAGACTCTTAGTTGGTCCGTCAGCGCCACTGCGAACGCCAGGTAAAATTCCGGCAGCCGGAATTTCGTTAACGCAAAAAGACAATGAAAAATCGCAGCAGAAATGGCACAAGTTGGAAGAAATGATCGTGCAGGAAGCGCAGGGCTCTCTACCAATGGTTTTTAAGCCAATGGTGACACTCTTCACAAGTGCGAATATTGCGATTGGTAGTGCAATTGCCATTGTTGGCGAACCTATACAAGTTGCTGTAGAATTATACAATCCGCTGCAGATTTTAATCCACTTGAAAGACATTTATTTATTGTGGCACGTTAAAGACGACAATAATCGATTTGCGGTCAATGAAATTATGGGCCAAAAGGTGGACCATGTTATGAAGACGCAGTATATGAAGAGTTTGGTGATTCAGGCGAATTCTCGACAGGAAATTATCTTGACGATAACGCCGCTCCAAGTGGGCGATGTTGTTATACAGGGAATTGGCTCGAGTTTAATTAGCGCTAATAATTCAGAGACTGAAGTGTCGCTAAGGGGTAAGCAAATGTTTACAATCAAAACACCGAAGACAAAAAAGAAGACCGAGACAACGGGCGATTGTAAAATTGGCGTGAAGATTGTTCCCTCGGCGCCATGTCTTCAGGTGAGCTTTGGCGAATTGAATGGTGAACTACTTCGTAACGAAATTCAAGAAGTAAGTGTGGAATTACGAAATATTGGATACGTACCCTTACACAAGATTTATATGGCGACCTCAATGCCGCATTTGCTATCAAGCTGCGTATTTAGGAAGGACGATGACCACGATGTGCCTTTCACCGGCGGCGAATCGGCCGCCGCGCGCGATAAGGAAGCGCGCAAGAATCACGTTTCTTACCTGCCTTTGCCGAACGGTGTATTGGAGCCGGGACAATTTTATAATGTGCAACTGTGGCTAAAAGCTCCCGAAGTAATTGGCCCGACGTCAATTGATTTGCTCATTTACTATGAGAACGTCGACACGACGAGCATCCCTCGTTATCGACTCGTGCGGCACGTGTGGAATTTGTCGATTCAGGAATCGATAAAAGTGGATGTGAATGCGATACAATCGCGCGCTTCAAGGGACGTGGAACAATTAGCATTGATGGTACGCTCAACGAATTTGAACAAGATACATCACGCAATTCTAACGGAAATCAATCTACTGACAGCGGCACTTTTGAGCAGTAATTGGGTGCTGTCATCTGACATGCCGCAGCCGAAGGATATTAAACTGGAATCGCAAGCATCGTATTATTTGTTTCTGAAGATGCGACGACAAATAAACACTCGTACTAATGGGAGCAATTATTCGGAAATATCGTTTTGCGCGAATGACGAAGCCTCTCCTCGTTCGAATTCGAATAACGCCTGTTTGGACTTTGCGAAACGCAACGACCGCCAACGCCTCAATATTTTTGATAGTAATGAAGACGATTTAAGTACTCGCAAGCAAGACGCAATGCTGGTATTGCGATGGCGTGCAAACGTCACAGATAGCTCGGGGAAACATCGTGTCGTCTACGGGCAAAATCAAATTCCTATACAAATATCCTCTCTGGCGACCAATCCAGTTGATGTGGGAGTTAACAAAAATGATGTAAATCTCGATAAAGATCCGGGGTCGAAGGCATTTGATACGCTTCCAATACCAATTGTGGACTCTCAAGACGGTGTGCATTTGGATAAGCAAATCACCTACAATCTGCTACATCCACCGTGTATTACCCACGATTTTGCCACGAAGAAGTTGTGCATTGTACCTGTTAAATTGCTGCTACATAGCATATCACCAACACCGTTAGTCATTAAAGTACATACTTTGGGTACAAGCAGGTATACTAATCTGGAGATGTTTTGTAAGAACTTTATATTATGATTGTTTAATTGTAGCGAGGTACCGCCTGTTCATCATACTAGTCTCTATCATCCGGATTCGTCCCGGCATTTTCGATGGATCAAAATTGGAAGCGCGTCTAAAACGATCGAGCCTTTATCCTCAATCAACCTTAATCTGTCGGTGGCTGTGCTCCGACCTGGCACCTACGACTTGGGTTCACGACTTGAGATCTGGTGTCACAGCGACGAGCAGCCGCATAATGCTGTTCTGCAATCTTGTCGTGTTCACTCGTCGTTGATTATTACAACGCGCAATAGTTGTTGATCGTTTTAATATTGTACAATCAGTATATGAGTATGTTCTAGGTGCATATTTCCATTCCAAGTTATCAAGTGGTCATCCTTAAATAATTCGACGTTTTTTATTTGTATCATATTTAAAAAACATTATTTACACATTTAAAATAAATGTTTTCATGATTCCGGACGTTAATGAGTACAATTGCAGTGAATTCCAGTTCCTTTTTAAAAACTCGAAAGTCAGTTTTAACCTTCAAAATCCAAATCGTACGGGTTTATTAGTGTTATTTTATAGTTTTTTGCGTACGTATTATGCCAACAAACATTTAGGTATGACCTACATAGCTAAGCATTCGAAGTTTTGATTAGAAAATCCTCCATAATGCAATTAAGGATGATATAACGCAAATGTCATTTTAATCGAAGCGAATATGACTTGCCATTATAAAATTGATCTTCCTCAAAGTTGGGTGAACATATTAAAGTTTTAAAATAATCAATATTATTAGAATCATATTGGAATTGGTCGAATTTGATTTTAAATTTAAAACTAATCTCGATATTGGTGCCGTCTACAGGCTAAAACAGGCAACCAATAGCATTGTGCGGTCATCGAAATGACAGACCAATTCGCTTAACACTAGTGCCGTCTCAAGTGTCGGAATTAGTCAACTATTTTACTAAAAGTTTGTGTTATTAGAACTTTCATTTAAGAGTTTATTACACTATTTAGCTCCTGGAATTTTATTGGCGCATATAAAGGTAATCGATTTCGTTTGTGCATGCTTTTAGGAGTCGAGGAACGTGCCGGTTATTGATGATGCGACTCTGCGCGCTCGCAATGTACTTTTAGAGGGGTACATGCTATACTCTGAAACGTGTGCCTTTTACTTTTGCTCGCCTCTGTCTATAGAGAGCCGACCGTGGCGGGATGTTACATCCATCTTGGATTTAACTCCTCGTTGTTGAGCGTTGTGGGAAGCCGGTTGGGTGCTAATTGCGCGTTTGTAAAGACCTAGACCACACCGTCCGTGCGGAAAACACACGCTCCGAGTGTTCGAGATCAGCGAGAGGCGCATCAGCAGCAAGCAGCAGCAGCTCGCCAGCGGACCGAGGGGCCCGCAGTTATTAGTTTATATCGGATGTGCGACCGCATTGCCCGAGCGCATCATCACCGTCGGGACGTAAGAGTGAGCCGCCAACGTCGGCTAAGGATTAATCGCGAAGCCAGCGTTCTTGTCTATGCACCCCGTTTTGCCCCGCTGCCTGTGTAGTGTTGTCCGATCGTCGGCAGGCATGCAAGAGGTCTATGAGGTATGAAATAAACCCATTAACGATCCCCCCATATAGGACAAACGCGCATTCGGTAGCGTTAGCATAGGCGTATCGGGGACGTCGTGCACAAAGCTGAAGACAATAGGGACTCGAACTTTACGCGACGAGCAGTCACGCTGAAAGGGCCTCGGCGGCGGCTACGACGGCATATGACGCCTTCATCATAGCGTGCTGTTTGCTCTGGTGGTGTATACGCTCGCGGACCCGTCGCCCACCTCTTATTGCTTACTCACACGCAGCGTTTTCGAACTCTTTCTGCGTGTGCCGGACCGGACGAAGCGCGTGTGTGCTGCGTGTATGCCTCCTCTGTCCACAGCTGCTGTGTTTGCAACAAAACATTCGTCTCTTTCGATGATGCATTTTAGTTATGCTGATTTATTGTTCTAGATTAGCAAGTGTGTGCTTGAGACAAGGTAACTTATCCGTCAACTATATCCGCCTGTGGCACATGTAGAGTCCGAATGCGTGAGATCGAGTGAGAACGAAGTGGCGAGCAAGACGTGCATGCTAGACCCAGAACGTGTGCAAACACGCGCAAAATCACGTAGATTGTCCTACTGCATCAGCCGTTGTTTCATCACTCACTTTATTTCGGATTTGCGTTCTTCACTTATGTAAGACTCGATGAATGAATGGGGGTGAGAATGGGCTAACAGAGCGCGTGTGTTCGAACGAGACCGGTTGGAGTACACCGCATCTCGTTTTGCGTTCCGGCAAAAGGTCATTGCCAATTTCATTTATTCCGCATTTTTCGAACATGATTTATTTAGCGAAGAGACCGCATTCACATGACAAAACATATGGAGATGAGAAAGCAATTTTTGCATATGCATGCTTTACTTAAGCCATCTTATTGCATGAGTTACAACGACGCATTCGTGGGTGATTTGTTTAGTAATCATGTGTTGCATTGTGTTGTTTTAGTAAGAACCTATGAGCAAGTGAGCTACTGCGTCCAGAGATTGGTATCAAGCCCGGGTGGCGCATATTTTCCTAATTCAAATCACACGATGGCCGTACCAAGCAGGTCCAGGGTATATGCCGACGTCAATTCGCTAAAGCCGCGAGAATATTGGGACTACGAGAGCTATGTGGTTGACTGGGGCCAGCAGGATAACTATCAGCTGGTGCGGAAGTTGGGTCGTGGCAAATACAGCGAAGTGTTCGAAGCAATCAATGTTACTAATAACGAGAAGTGTGTAGTTAAAATATTAAAGGTAAGAAGCGAATGCATTCTATCGATTGGTGGGTGCACTTTTGATTAAAATGGGAATAGTACAAATTGTGTCATTCGCTTGCAGCCAGTGAAGAAGAAAAAAATCAAACGAGAAATAAAGATATTGGAAAACCTGCGCGGTGGGACAAATATCATCACGCTGCAAGCAGTGGTCAAAGACCCAGTATCGCGGACGCCTGCCCTAATCTTCGAGCATGTTAACAACACCGATTTCAAACAGCTGTATCAAACTCTAACCGATTTCGACATACGCTATTATCTATTCGAATTGCTCAAGGCTCTGGATTACTGCCATAGTCTAGGAATAATGCATAGGTGGGTCGAAAAAATGCCCTTGAAATACTATCTGCATATCAATGATGTTTGCGCGGAATTCGCGTGCAGTCGTTGTACGATTTGAAAGTTGTCGTAATATTTGCGGACGCATTTTGCAGGGACGTGAAGCCTCATAACGTAATGATCGACCATGAGAACCGCAAGCTTCGTTTGATCGACTGGGGCCTTGCCGAGTTCTATCATCCCGGTCAGGAATACAACGTGCGCGTGGCATCGCGCTACTTCAAAGGGCCCGAGTTGCTCGTGGATTATCAGATGTACGACTACTCGCTGGACATGTGGTCGCTCGGATGTATGCTGGCGTCCATGATCTTCCGGAAAGAGCCCTTCTTCCACGGGCACGACAACTACGATCAGCTGGTACGCATCGCCAAGGTGCTGGGCACCGAGGAGTTGTTCGAGTACCTCGAGAAGTACCACATAGAGTTAGATCCGCGCTTTAATGATATACTTGGCAGGTGCGTGCATTCGATTGTGATTATCTTCCGCTGCTGCATGTTGATTCTAACGATTCGCTTGCCATCATTTTAGGCATTCGCGCAAGCGGTGGGAGCGCTTCGTGCACAGCGAGAACCAGCACTTGGTGTCCGCCGAGGCGCTCGACTTCCTCGACAAGCTGCTGCGTTACGACCACCTCGAGCGGCTGACGGCGCGCGATGCCATGGAGCACTCCTACTTCTGTAAGTTGCCGCAGCGCGCGCCGCAGAACGCGCTTACGCATGACTTGAGCTAGGGCCATCAAGCTGCCGGCGAGCGTCTCGCGCCCCGACAATTCTATCTTGTTGCTTCAGCGCGCTAACGTTGGTTGCGAGTCTCGGATATTTGATGAGGAGACTTTGAGAGGCGGTGCGATTAATCATTCAAACAAACAACCAACCAAACACCTAATATTAGTACTACATAACAGGATAAAGCAAACAAACCTACCTTATATCGTTAACGGAATATGATGAGCAAACAAAACATATAAGAAAAACATATACCTATTATACACATGCGAAATTCAGTGATGGATTATGGTGGGACGGACTAATTGTTATTTAAATATTTTTTGTTTTTAAGTTTGCATTTCTTCTTATTTTTGTACATAACAACAATCACACGTCCATAACAACGCGGTTGCAATTCATTCACCAGTGTTGTTTGATTAATATAGAATGCTCGTGCATCATCATCCAAGAACCAAACAAACCAATTCCCTCGTATTTATATATGTATGTAAGATGAAGAAGGAAGCTGATGGTCAATCCACACCCCCGGCAGCATGTAGATAATACATACACAGTTATTTTGTGTACGACATTTTGCTGGTATACTACTTAGTGACTAAGCGAATTGAATTAAAGCTGAACTATATGATAATTTAACGAAATCGCCTCGCTTTCTTACGATTAACAGAAAAAGCCAAACAAACAGTCGATGCCTTTATCTTCATTCGATACTTTCTTAGATTATTACTTTATTGGGCAGTAGTACACTTGCTCTCGTTTCAATCCCTCTGAACGGATGTGTCAACTAAGAAGGGTGATTGTGTAGAAGGACACATTTCAATCATTTATTGGACAATTATGCGTTTCCAGGCCCTTTTCAATTAAGTAGAAAGGAAGTGTTTACTTTCTAGGAAGGGGGAGACCTAAACAATACTAATATCGAGAGACATTGCGTGATAGTCGTTTGAATGCGAAATAGAGGATAACAACGGCGGGTAAAACAAATCAATAGTTGTATATGATATGGTAGTTAGTAAACAATTGAAGGGAGAATGTAGGAGACAAAATATAGGATCGTATAACATGAGTGGGCACTCTTCACAAGGCAAGGGGAGGAAATCAGAAATCAGGCTCACATAGATGGCCTACTAATGCAGAAACTCGACATCGTAAAGTTGATAACAGAACAACAAACAAGTTACGTTATATATATTATATTCATTCAGTGTGAATGAAATTTACAATTGTTTGCATTGTACATTTCTGTTCGTTCATTTATTTTATTCTCTCTTAAATCGTATGTCTGATTTTCTTACCATCGGAGTACTACGTAGTTGCACTGCTTATTTGCAAGGCAGCGCAGCTGCAAAATAGGGGAGGGAAAATTGATGAACTTGTATAGAAATTCAACGTTTCTGTAACGAGAGAATGCGACTAAAATAACGGCAAGAAAACTGAAAGAATGATATCGTCAATGAAAAACTCTTTCTTAGCTGCTATGTATTTTCATTTTGTCATTAATTATTATTATTATTTCTCAAATAAATCCATTATAGTTCGTTCATATTGCGTGTATCAAAATGTTTCATTGTAACTCACTCATTGTTTCACTAAGGACCTTCGTAATCCAGAGCATTTTGTGTCTTATCACTCCTGGTTGTGCTTCCCCGAACCACCCTCATCATTTTTATGATTCGGTCGTATTATGTGTGACTCAATGTTAAATTTGTTAACTGCGCAGCAAATGAATGCAAGTGCTTGTGCTTATCTGCAATCGTTATCAAACTGTGCAATCATTGTTAAGACGCACCGTGACTAGTTGTTGGTTGTTAATCTTTTTTTCATTCCAGGATTGTTTGAAATTGTTTTGTTCTTTTTTCAGACCCTGTCGTTAAAGAGCAGTGCCGCATGATATCGAACGCGAATCCATCTCCTACTCCACTTACAGGCACAATGTCTGTTGTAGGAGTAGGTGAGTAGCAGCCAGGTAAAAAATAAACAGATGCACTTTTGATTGATTTGCTTCCGTTTTAATTAAACTAGCGTATGTATTGCATATCCCTTAATAATTATGTTCTTCTTTTAACTTTTACGTTCACTTTAAGAATATTTAATAATTTCACTGCAATTTCTGATACTGCGTTGAGGCATTGTGAAGAAGTTTTGATACTAATTTAGTCTTTTTGTTAGATGAAGCCCCATCGCCCATCGGTTCTCCGCACGACCTGCCGGAAGCTTCGCCGAAATTGACATCAATGCGTAGAACGTCGGCGTATCTCACCAACTTGGATTCGTCGACGACGCCAACCCCAACTTGAGTGCATTGAGATCAAGCACTAATGATGACGAATTACGCAGAGAAAATGATAAGGGCTGCATTTACACTCACTCATTCATCCATCGGCACGATCATGATAGAACACTCATTGTTAAATAATCAGACAGAACATACTTTTACATGTTAGACGCATCCAACCAGCAAATATCATTTTTAATATGAAAGCGAAGTGGATTCCTAATTAATTAATATACGAAACACGAACTTGTAGTTAATTTAGTCGTACGCATTGAAACTTGAAATGAAAGGACTAAGCAAGATAACATTCGTAGGCTGCCTTCGTTGGAATTATTTCTATTATGGAATTTCTTGCGCTCAACAAGAAATTCATGCGTGCGTGTATGATGCGAAAAATATTTGGTGCATGAACGCATTAATTTAGGTAGTCCAAAATCCCTTTTTTAAAACTTTCCCCTGCATTCCCGTTTCATCGCCATTTATTTCACCTTGTGCCCTTTGAAACTTTGCATCTTCAATTATTAAGAAATAACTATTACGAGTAATACAGTTAACTAAACCAATGTAATAAATATGTATTCACGTATATTATACATAAAGAATATGTAATTAAGATTAAAAAAGAAAGAAACATTATGGATTCCACGTACACGCATGTATGTTATGTAATTTTGTATATAAAGTGTGAATAAGAATTCTCTTGATTATAACGAAAAAGATCCAAAGATCAAGAAGTACAGGAGAAAGGAAACGTAAACGGCATGATGCGTGCGAACGAAGCAAATGTTAGTCCAAAAATATTAACTAATTATATTAATATTAAGCTATAATAATGCAATGTTTCAAGGTAAGATATTATAAATACTATACATATTAAATCAAATACATACTACATGTACATTTCAACATTTTGTTGTGTTTTACAGGCTACCATTTAATTAGGTAATTGTATAACAACGCAAAATAAACATTATTTGTATATCGGCGTTTTTATATAGATTTCTAACGTTTACGGATGAATTTGTGCATATGAAATGTAATTTAGAGCGTGACAGAATGAATGTTTGTTCGATAATGTACTAAATTTACGTCATAATGTAATTTTCAGTTTATTCATCATTTTTCATCGAATTGCCAGTCAAGTTTTCAGTGTTTTAATGTTGTGTAAGTAGAAACTTGCATGCCAAATTTCATAATTATGATATAATTCTGGGGGGAATTAATACGCCCTTACAGTTCCTTATCACTATTATGTTGTAGGTGAGTTTTTAAAGTTTTAATCACTTGTTTCGTGTTTTACGATCATTTAACTTAGTAATTACATGAGTTATTGCTTCGGGTAGTAGTGATATAACAATTATAATTATTTAGAGTCTACTGGTAACAAGTTCTGGGCTTGATAGATATGTTTCCAAGTTAAATGCAATTAATGTTTTTATATTTCAAGATATTATGCTAGAAATATGTCACGGTAAATGTGATGAAGTACTAGAAATTGCGCATATTTTTTTACTTGTTAAAGTGATAAATATTTCAATATTGATCAAATTAATTGGCATATTTTCGTTGATTGAGCCGTTGTTGGAATTTTATTTCCTTTGATTCTTCTTGTAATTTTGAGAATGTCAAAGTCATTAACTTAATTTAATCATGAATTTAACATTATTCTTAAATTCATTGGAATTTATGCTGAATTATCAGATATATGATATTTACAATACGTTAATTATTATTATAAGATGATTAATGTTTCCTTCATGTAAAAAAGCTAAAGAAATATATTGAATTAGTGGGAGAAGGTTGTAAACATATGAAAATCACTACCGGTGTCTAATTTCAATATGCCGAGGAAATAGAAACGATAAAATATGTTTGCCATCAATCATGTGTTATTTTCTTATGGCGTATTACTTATAAACTTTTATTTTCAGGCAGAGAAGACAAACGACTGACAGCAAATCAATGAAACACCTATTTGGTAACCGAAATATCGCTATTGTTCCAGCCAACAAACGGGAAGTTCCGAAAAAATCGTATTATTATTATTATCAACGAGGTTCGAGAGAAAGATACGTGTGCGATCACGCACATATGCTACGAGGGCAATCACCATATATTAAAACTTGCATAAAAGCCCAGCGGAACGCTGAAAAAGGCGAAAAAACGTAGGGAAATAAAGCAACAAAGGGACAATAAATGAAACCCGCGATGAGTGGAAATTCAGGGAAATCGTCCGTTTCGTTGAGCATGCGTGGCGGGGCGCTCGTGCTGAAAAGCATTTCGCTCTTTTTAGCGAGTAGCCGAAAGAGCGCCGCCAGTGCGTCTGCCGCCTCCACCTCTCACGCCAAGACCAAACCGCCGAAGAAGAAGACCAAGAAAATGCAGGATACCAAAAATAAAAACAAGATAACTCCCAAACTCTTGGAAACTATCAAGAAAGAGACACATTTCACAAGGTAGTTACTTGCGCGATGCAATTTCGAATTTAAATTTGAATTGTCCTCGTTCGTGTGTGCGTTGATTGAATTGTCGTTTCATGCAGTAATGCAATAATGCGGTTGCTTGATTGCAGGTCAGAAATCGAATCACTGTATCGGATCTACAAGCAGCTTATTTCAGTCGATCGCAACAAATCCACGCTTGATAAATCGCTTGTTTCCGGCGGCGTGATGCATAAGCCAACTTTACAAGAGGTAATTACAAACTTTGTTCATTAATTACACACTGTTGTAACTAAAGTGAGTATTTTCTTTATAGGGATTGAATAGAAATGTGTTTAGTGAGTTGATTCACAACACTTTTGGTATTGTAACCGAAGACATCGTTGTGGATCGAATATTCACGGTTTGGGACACTGAGAATGCTGGTGTCCTTACGTTGAGATCATGGTTTCAAGGTCTGAGCATGTTTCTCAAGGGCACGTTGGAGGAGCAAATTAAATTTTGTTTTGCCGTCTATGATATGAATGCAGACGGGTATGTTACCAAAGAGGAAATATTTATTCTTCTCAGGTTGGCACATCTAACATCAACTTTTTTCACAAACTTTAACTGTGCATTTATAGAAATTGTTTGATCAAACACAGCCAAGATGATGATCCAGATGAAAGTGTGAAGGAACTTGTTGAGATTGTATCAAAGAAAATGGATTTGGATGCTGATGGCAAAGTTTCTCAGGAGGATTTCACAGAATCAGTTCTTAAAGTACCATTATTACTTCAAGCATTTAGTCCTTGTTTACCCACAAAAGCAGCTGCTGAAACATTTCTAACCACACTCAGTTAGGTTGATTTAAGTGCGCAATGGATTGGTGTAAAGGGTTCCAAGCACATCCGGAGTGTGTGACAATGAAAATGTATTTGTTGCGCAATTGGAAATAGCAACACTGATTTTTATTTGCTCTTCAAGGTTAGCGCAGTAAACTTATTGAAGTAGCTCGCGTAACCAACAGTCGGATGTGTTATCAGCTCATTTATCGTAAATATTAGTTTGTTGTTTCATGCCCGTGCAGTAGCTGTGGTCGAAAACGTCTTGAATTAAAGGCGGACATTTTAGATGTTCAATGTTAAGTAGCTTAGCAATTGGCTGAAAGGTCGTAATAAAACGCGTGCCATGAAACGTACAATTAATATAGATAATTCTCTAGTTTCAAAGCATACGAAACGCGAACACGCAGAAGCTTGTGGAACTGCTTTACCTGCTTTTGTCAGAGGCTGCTATTAATGTTAACATTACGGCTGGTTTAAACTGCGTGGACGCGCGTATCATTTGGCAGTATTCAACGTTCTGTTCGACAAGTACGAATCGGTATTTTATGTGCAATCATCATACTTTAGTCTCGCATCATTGTGCATCACTATCATTCATGCATACGTTACGACCAGGGCATTATCAGCATTGTACTTAAGTGAAATTAAATTGCTTAAGTTATTCAAATCGTTGCCTGCGCAATATTAACTCCAGTATCGCATTCAAAGCTGCAGCGAAGAAATTAAGAGTGACTATGGCATCAAGAAACTCCAAAAAGTAAGTTTGTGAAAGTTCTTTTTGGGTATTCTAATATTATGAAATTGAAAGAAAGTGAAAATGAGAATATTTTTTGTTTAGAAACTGGGAAACGAGATTTTAAAGTAGTATTTTTATAGTAGACAGGAAATAGAATCATGTTTACTTAAGTCTTATTACTCTGAGAGTACATACACTTATTATACATTCGAATATATAAATATAGTTTATTTAGCGTATGTATACAATTTTGAATATTCGACTGTGAACTTGTGATCTCTTATCATACAAATCCAAATTGAAGTACTGAATAACAACGCTCCAAACTTGTATTTGGAGCATTTGAGTAGTTCTCTCAGTGGGGCAAACATCTAAACCTCAATCAGGCCCGAGTTTAAAAATAGGAAAAGCAAAGTCGATTTTATTTCTTCGGAGAATCAGGCAACTGAAGCATGTAAGTGTTATATACGTCGGTAATTTGTTGCACAATTCAATCAAGAACGTTAAACGAAGCACGCATTGCTGAAGTCATAAAAGGTGTTGATGATGGAAGAGAAAAATGAGAGTAACAAGTGAAATAAGAACAAGGACGAGTGGCAGAAAGTAATTCAATCTTGTAGAAAATGTCATTTCATAATTTTACCCAAATTTCAAAATAATTTTAGTAATTAACCACGTTTAAGTAGTGTGATTTCCATTGAATGGTTTCACGCATTTGCATATCACTCGAATTAATTGAAATGTGTTTAGGTGCAAATAAACAGAATGAAACAGAATGAATGAAATACATCGTGTGTGCATGTGCTGGATGCTCAATTAATTGTATTATGATGTTTTTGCATTTCATGTTGGACTTGCACTTAACTAAACTATACACTATTTTGATGATAAGTGCTCTCAACATGAGACGGCATTTATTGTGTTTATATGTGATTTATACGTTGTGAAATGCATTCCAATGTGATTGATTAATATCTGAACAGTTTATGTAATTGTAATAATATCTATTTTCAACGAAATAATTATTTAATTGTTCATCGTTTAAATTAAAATCAATTTGGAGCCTGTTAGAAAATAAGCCTTGACATTTAACTTAATTTTCATTGCTTAAATATTTGTTTTTATTACCTTTCAGCGAAATGAGAAGCGCGGGAGAACAAGCGTTGGAAGTGCTGCAAATCATCGGTGATGTTATTCTTCTCTTGGTGAAATTCATTTATTTCTTTTGCGAGTCAATATACCGCAAATTCGTCCCAAAGCAGGAGGAATCGGTCAAGGGCGAAGTCGTTCTGGTAATTTTATTCAAGTTTTTCAATTAAGTCCAGTCAATTTCATTGCGTGTGTTGTTGAATTAATTTGACGGCTAGAAAAATTCATTAATATGAGGCAATAAACAACAGAGTCGCCGCGGCCTCGTAGATATTCTAAAAGATTTGTGAATCTTTGACAAGACTTAAGAAAGAAAACATTTTCGTTATCTGTAAAATAAGAAATGAAAACATGTTTACACTGATGATACATTATTAAATTGAGTATCTTGTGAGTAGGTAGATAATTTGAAGAAGAAACAAATTTTAAAGACCCAAAATAATCAAAAACAATTGAATGTATAATTTACTTAATGATTTCGGTAGGTCACTGGTGCTGGGCATGGTATTGGAAAACAACTGGCCATACAATATGCTTCTCATGGAGCCACTGTGATTTGTTGGGATGTGAATGCAGAAAATAACCAAACTACCGCAGCGGAAATCGCTAAGAACGGATATCCGAAAGCGTATTGCTATTCGTGAGTATATAAATTTTATTTAGATTATGTTTTCGTGTGACGAATCAAAATTATAATAATTAACTTCGTAATTACGTTTCGTTCATGTGGTATACTAATGCAAAACTATTTATTTTTCTATGCACAGTGCATCCGCAATCATAGCCTCACTTTCTCTACGATTTATCATACTCAAATGAATTTTGATAGTAAACACCAAGTTCACATGAATTTCGGCTTCATAATATTTGGCTGTGAGATTTCTTAAGTTTATTATTCAGTAGCTTTATAAATAATTTGTTTATTGCGCACTTGTAATAAACCGTCAATTTTTTTGTTGCCACCTGATAATCAAAGCAATTAACATGCTTATTTTTAAACGAAATCTGGTTTTATTACGTTTTATCTAAAATGTCCAAGTGCGCTTATGTAAATTATAATTATTCGATTTGATATTTTTTCCATTTATATGTAGATGTTGCTATTTGTTGATTTGAATTTCAGATGCGATGTTTCCAATCGTGCGGCCGTTTTTGAAACGGTTGAAAAAGTACGTAGAGATGTTGGTGATATTAACATTATAGTAAATAATGCGGGAATTATGCCAACACATCGTCTATTAGAACATACACAACAGGAAATTGAACGCATTATCGGTATTAATGTCCTTGCACATTTTTGGGTATGTTATCTTGAATTATTTAAACATCATAAAGTTTTATATTTGTCGAGTGCTTTTATTTTATAGCAGTGTTTATTTTTAAACTTACTGTATCATCATAGTAAACAAGATAAGTTCTATGAAATCTAATGTTTTTAGATTATTCAAGCCATCTTGCCTTCTATGATTAAGAACAAACACGGACATATTATTAATATTTCTTCATGCGCTGGTCTTTTTGGCTTGGAGAACTTGGTGCCATATTGTGCTTCGAAATTCGCTGTGGTTGGTTTGACTGAAGCTCTGTATCAGGAACTGAAATACTACCCCAATTGTAATGTAAAAGTGACTGTTGTTTGTCCGTACATGGTGGATACAGGCTTATGCAAAAATCCTGTAACTCGTTTCAAATCTACAATGCAAATGGAAACACCTGATTCAGTAGCTGCTGCAATTATTCATGCCCAACGAACTGGCGAACAAATGATTACTGTTCCGTCATTTTATTATTATCTATCGACAACTGTTAGGTAATATTTGAACAAATTGTTTTAAATGTTATGAGATATTTACTATGAGTTATTTTTAGAACATGGCCTCTTAAGAGCGCGGATGCTTTGAAGGATTTCCTTGGTGCTCGTCTGGAATCAGATTTAGTCAAACAGAATTAGTAATAAGTATTCAATTAGTCTTCATTAGACCTACGATTAATTAATATTTAAACGCAAATGAAATAGATTCTAAAACTAGTTTAGTTTTTTATTGTGATCTCGCCACGTAACATGCTTAACACAGCAATTGATTTATTAATGGACAATTTTTATTCAAATATATTTCCAAATGATACTTGAATGTGGGTATATGAATTCATAATCTTTCCACACCTCTTCCAGGCATCCCACATGCATTGCAGTGGTATATATTGCAATTAAGAACGTGTTAAGTGTTTGATCAATTCCAACGCATTCAATTATAATTTGCAAACAGATTCCTAGCATAATGACACTTAGAATGTAGAAAAACTTCAAATGATTCTGCTGCGATGCAAGAACAATATCTCCTGACCATGCTAACAATAAACTTGCCATTGAACCAAACACCCACACTATAAAAGTTACTAAATCCTGAATGATGTAGATTGTAAATAGGGTTGTCAACATCCATAAAGCTGATCCAAACATTCGAAATGCTACGCGGCCGATGACGATGGCAGCGAAATTGATCATACTTGACGCTATAATTGACATTGAAGAACAAATTGTGCCAGAAATTGCTGAGATGAGAAGAATAATGATACAATTGATTGCAATGTTTCTAATTGGAAAAGGCTGGAAATAATGAATGCATTTTCGTACTTATTATATTGGGAATTTAATACCTGTAAACCATTATTGCAAGTGTTCATATTAACAATTTTTGTCTTACAAAATAACTGAAATACTTTTTCAAAGAAACCAAACAACAAATATAAAATAATATTTAGTAACTATGAAATATGACAACTTAAGTAAGTGACTTAGTGACTTTCTGATGTCAATACGATTTCTATCATTATACCTTACTATAATCTGTACTTTGTTATCAAAATAAAGTTGCGGATGCCCAGATAAGGCTTCTTGGGTGTGCGCTTTAATAACCAAGAAGAAAAAGTTCTTCATTACTTTATTTTCTGCTCTCCCCTTAATTATTAACAAAGTAAAAACTAAAACTCATAGAATTTCTCGATAAATCAAACTTATTTGTCATTGTATATAACTGAATCACTCCTCTTTACTATGATAAGTAGTTAGTCTACTTCTACTTCATTAACCTAGTTACTAAAAAAATAGTAAATAACGAAAACTACTCTGGGGCTACGTCGAAATGCCATAATTCATCAACATTTTGACTTTGATTAACTCTGAGCACCCGGATTGAGTTATGAGCCAAAGAAGTTAAACTGAATTGGTCAAAGTAGATTAGAAGGGATGTTTTTACATAAAAACCCTCCTCGGTTTTAATCTAAGTGTTGACTAATTCAGGCAGTTTACACACATATATTTGATCCCTGACGCTTTGTGTTTACAGTAAGGCAACAATCGTGAAGTCTTACCATTGATTAACTTTAAAACTCAATTAAAACCTTCAATACACTAAGTTTACTATAAAAATATACCGATTACAAATAGAAAACGTTTTATAACTTATGAGTTAAACAAAAAAAAATCAATAATTTTCTTAAAATTATTACTTTGGCACATGCGATATTCATGTTAAAAAGAAAGAAGTTAGTAAGTAATACAAATTACGGTCCTAAACAACGAATAATAGAATCCGCAGCATCAATTATTCCATTTGCCCTACATAGTCCTTCTAAATAGTAAAGTTGTAATTCATATTTCATTATTTTTGATGGAGATCGAATACTTAACGCGGTACGGCGCGACGGCAAATATTCTTGTATCACTATACGAATGGTTCTATAAATTGTATTAAATAAATCCGATTCTTCTATATCTTGTTTACAGTAGCGACACTTACGCAACTGTGACCATATTGCGTATGAAACTGTTTTACATTTCGAACAATTAATGCTCAAGAAACTTATCAACTCCATTTCCCACGCCAATTCTTCCCATTCGTCTTTGGCGGCACCTTCGGTGTCAAAAGAAGCTCCCCATCCGTTTATAATTTCTGAGTCGATGTTAACATTGTTGAAATATACAGGAATAGACATCAACCCAAGTAATCGATCCAAATCTTCTCGAAGAAACCAATCGAAGTATGCACTCTTATCAATTATAATTGGCACGATCCTTCTATAAGAGCGAAATTCATCTACGGTTACTGGACCATACTCCTCCGCGTCAAACAGTACATCATGTGAATATATTAAAACAGTTTGCAGACACGGAGCAATTTGTTGATCATACTGTGCATAGAAACGTAAGATGGGCATCTGCCAGTGTCTTCTGTCTTCTGAAACCGGAAGAGCAATCACGTAATCGTAAATGTTATCAGAGAGAAAGAAAGGTGGAAAGCGCTTTTTATCGAGCACCGAGTCCAAAAAGGTTGTCAGCTCTTGTTCAATAATGGGTGGATGGACTTTTCTAAATACACCTTTAATGATCCACCTCGAAGACACATTGGGATTGTGTTCCACGAATTCGCTGTGATATCGCAATAAATATTCGGTTCCCGAGCAAATAAAAGTATTACAGAAAATCCCTTCCAATTTAATACTTATAACATCGTATAATTGGTTCGTCTTGCTCACAAAATCATTTGCAAATTCCAATGCCTTCTCGTATCCACCAAGTTGTCCCCTGGGAATATGCAAAAATATACTATCTGTATGAGCATAAACCACTTTCCCCAGGGATGTTGATTGCATACCAGTTTTAAGAATGTTTCTTCCAAACTCTGTAATATCGTTTGCTAAATCAGGCCAATAAACTGAGGAAAATATGGATGAGAAGAGTCCGATTGTAGTATTCGTAAGTTGTTTTATGATCGCTGAACATTTAACTAGGTCTGTTGGATTTTCGTTGCTTGCAAGGTGCTTTCTTTGCTGCATCAACTTTTTGAATAAGCCGGGTAAGTTCATCCAGCTACCCAAATTCTTTTCGCAAATTATGCTAGGATACAATGACTTGAAATCGAAAACGAATACATATGATTCATAATATGCACTCGCGGGTTTCATAATCAAACCTCCTCCAATATTTACAGGATTCGGTCGTGCCGGGTCAACTATCTCAGGCATTATAATGTTTTCTCGATGCAGATGAAACTTTAACATAGATTCACAACGCTGACAAGCCGTGGCCGTAAATGCATAGTTTAATGGGCAACCTGTCGTGTTTGATATTAGTGTATATGATTTCACAATTTGCATTGCATGTTCTAACTTTAGTTGTGCTTTGGCGCTGCCTGAAATTGCATCAATCAAAGTTTTAAATGATGAAGCATGTAGTAGCCATCCAAAAGAAAGAAATTGCATATATTCATCAATAAATGATTTGATATTATCAAAGGGCAGGAACTTATAGTATAAACTCCTCTTATCGGAAGCTTCAATGTCATGCAGATCTCTTGCAACCTGTTCTACATCAACTATTGCACAATTGTCCAATAACTGCTCTAATTGTATATCATTAATGTTATTCCTGTCTAGCACATCAGCATGTAACTTTGTGAGCTTATGATCTCCAATTAATATGTCTGGATCAAGCTGTATTAAGCGTTCCCGTAAATTACAAATCATAAAGGCAGAGCCACTTGAGAAATGTAACTTTACATGTTCCTCATTTACAAATAATGAGTTTGCAGCATTTATTAATGATCTTCTATTCGCACGAAAAACTTCACTTTCCAAGTGCCATTCATAATTAATAACTATAAAAGCGCAAAATTAATAAGAATTTATAACATATTGTATACATACAAATATCAACTTGGTCAGAAATTGTGTGGAGGTCTCCATCAACTTCACCTGACATTACTGCAATTATAGCTGGTGAAGTATTGTTACCAGAACCATCATAAAACACTTCCAATGAACAAATCTTCATCACTGGTGTTGATTTTAGTGAGATGTTGGGATTTGTGGATGGTCTAATGTTCTTTGAGGGACTTATAAGTTCTTTTATTTTAATTCCAGTATTTGCATATAAGTCAAGTTCCATCCATGTGGGCCCCATGAGTTGTTTATCCATGCAAAATATATCCATTGCAGTCAATGTAGCCCCATGAGCATATGATGAAAATGGTAAGTCATCATTATTGTAATAGAAATAATCTTTGGCCTTTTAAAGAAATTAGTCCCAACAACAACAAATACACAAACTCACTTACATGATATCTTATTTGAAACACAAAATGTTTTTTGGAATTATACAAGTTACCCATTTCAACTAATGATCCTGTGGCATCTGCTTCAAAAAAATTGCTGTGTAGTTTAACTTCCTCCGCCAAGGCATTTGGATCTAGGTCCTCTAAAGTCCTTATGTAAAGAACTCTTGTCAAGTCATGAATCAAAAGGGTACACCTCTTAAGGCCATTGGGTGTTTCGATAAAGCCAATAAGCTTAAGAATAGGGCTTACTCCCACTTCACACATTTTAACAAAACGAACATAGAAAGCAGATGTTCTTTGACCAGTTGTTATTGCATCTACAACCACTACATTAGATTAATTACATTTTGATAAAAATTATATACAAACCACTATTATCCATTTTTCCCTTCCAATGTAAAATAATTATCAAACAATACAATATATCAAAACTAATAACGCATTTTACTTTTTAAAAACGCGTTTGTAATATAAATGATTATTGCATGTATTATATTAAAGTACTTATCGTAGAACTTATTCGAATCAACTAAACCGAAAGCCAGCATGGCCAGCAGCGGCAACTGGCGGCAACGATATACGATTTGTGGTTATGTCGTTAAAAGCAAACAAGGCAAACCTGTAAATCCCAAAATATAAACTCGTAAGCTGCAATAATTTGAAAATCGATGATCTGTAGCGTCTCTTATTATAGTCACACAAAATATTATTAAAATCATATATTGTGAATATGTGCAAAATAATTTCAAGAATTCAAATTACATATATAGTTATACTATTGTACAAACAATTATACTATTGTTAATGATCCTAAGTAAATGGCATTAATGCTTTACGAGACGAGTATTAATGATTAGATGCTTAACGAATCAATGACAAATTTAATTTTTATCAGAAAACGTCCTAATAACCTTTCGCGATATTTGATGAAAATTTAAAGTTTGGTCGTCAACGAAATACGCACGCCTGCGCCATGAGCGAATCGTCAGCGAACGGCAACGCTCGATCGTTGCGCACTTTGCCCTCGCCCGTCTTTTTCCATACTATAGTCCAATCAGTTCCGCGAGGTCTCTTTCTTGATCGCGAGCTCATTTCACATGCCGCAGTGATCAATCAATCTTCCATCGAAAAAACAAATTTAGGCATTCAGTTCAATACCGTCGAGTACCACACGTTAGATTGATCGTTTGAAAGATGGCGGCAACCAGAATCTGGACACGACTCGGTGAGTCCGAAAACTTATATAATAATTAAGCCTAATTTACATTACGCGAGTCTCCGCAACGTATTGTCCCATTGGCACCTGCGCGATGGGCTATTTTCGATGCAATGCTTGTGTGGCAAGCTGGGCATCAATCTCCAGAGATGACTTTTGAACTTTTTCAAATGCAAACATAAGATATACACATTTATGTAATTGCATACGACGGCATTGACGTTATCAGATCGAGTTGGCTGCTTGTCGTTGCGAGATTTCACTGATTTCAAACTATGCCTAGGTCAAAGTACTAAAATCAACTTGTGGATAATTTAATTATTGCCTGTTTGTGTGTATTGCTAATTGCATTGTCATGAGATGAATGTCTATCGAACGCCTGTTTTACAGGAGTTAGGTTGGGTCAAGGCGTTCGCTTCACCAGCTACAATTCAACTGCCGGAAACTTGAAACTTACTGGAAATACAAAAGTAATTTGTCAGGGATTCACTGGAAAGCAGGGTACTTTCCACAGCAAGCAAGCCCTTGAGTATGGCACAAAGATGGTTGGGGGCGTTTCGCCTGGCAAGGGTGGCAAAACCCATTTGGATTTGCCTGTCTTCAATAGTGTTAAGGAGGTTTGTTATTGTTTACAACTATTTACTCATTCAGTATTAGCTAACTTGTAATTATTTTTAGGCTCGCGCAGCAACAAATTGCGATGCCACCGTTATTTATGTGCCACCCCCAGGCGCAGCTGCCGCTATTATTGAGGCAATTGACGCTGAAGTGCCACTGATTGTGTGTATTACTGAAGGTATTCCGCAACATGACATGGTTCGCGTTAAACATAAATTGTTACGCCAAAACAAGTCACGTTTATTAGGACCTAACTGCCCTGGAATTATTGCGCCTGAGTTGGTAAGTGTTACAGCACTGAAAACATAAAAAGCTTGTTATTGTTTATGTAACCAGTGTCTTTTTGCGCGTGTTTTAACGTGTATTATGTTTTAGTGTAAAATTGGCATTATGCCTGGTCACATTCACCAAAGAGGAGTTGTAGGTGTTGTGTCCCGTTCGGGAACTCTGACCTATGAGGCCGTACACCAAACAACGCAGGTGGGTCTAGGCCAAACACTGTGCGTTGGTATTGGCGGTGATCCATTCAACGGCACTAACTTTATCGACTGCTTAGAAGTATTCTTAAAGGATCCAGAAACCAAGGGCATTATTCTAATTGGTGAGATTGGTGGCAACGCTGAAGAAATGGCCGCCGAGTATTTGATGAAGCATAACAGTGTAAGTTAGAAAATATCTCTAAAATGAGTGCAAGGGAACTTACAAAAATAATTTTAGGGAGCTAACGCTAAACCGGTGGTCTCATTCATTGCTGGTATTTCTGCCCCACCTGGCCGTCGTATGGGACACGCTGGTGCTATTATTTCTGGTGGTAAAGGTGGTGCACAGGATAAAATCAATGCCCTGGAGAAGGCAGGAGTTATTGTGTCCAGGTCGCCGGCG
Source organism: Anaulacaspis nigra (assembly GCA_030264675.1). Classification (NCBI taxonomy): domain Eukaryota; kingdom Metazoa; phylum Arthropoda; class Insecta; order Coleoptera; family Staphylinidae; genus Anaulacaspis; species Anaulacaspis nigra. Next base: position 54,373 of record JARJDV010004889.1, read on the forward strand.
CAAATGGGCACTGAACTCCTGAAGGAGATGCGTCGCCTCAGCCTAGTGTAAATGCGGTCACATTATGAATGTGTGCTAAATGAATTTTGTTGTTCATGGCGTCTAACGTTTTTGATTGAGTCAGCATGTGAATTACCATACTCGTACATTAAGAGCTATAGACACAACATTGTAACCATCGTTGTTCGGGATGGTGCCTTCATTGTAATCATGGTTTTGAAGCATAAATACCCACGATTTTTATGCCTAATGCACTGACAGTTTCGTCACTTAAACGTTGTGCATTATTTTAATATACTTTATTAACATGTTATTATTCATTCATTTGAACATTTTTCGTCCGCTTTCTTAATTATGAATCACACGTATGCTGTCGAAATATACGAGACTATTGTTAGCCAATAAAATTAAATCTGTTGACGTGTCATGAGATAAATCATCATTAACATGGAATCAGTAACATCATTTCAACTTATTTGGAATTTAAATGGTAATTGGTGTTGCTTTGCAGAGATGAACCGCGTTAAATCTGCACAATCCGATGATGCCGCTAGTCGCCCTCCCTGTTAAAAATATCGAAAAAAAAGATGAAAAGAATTCCGTAAAATACGAATTATTTACTGTAAATAAAGCACATGTACCGACTAATTATGCTGATTCATTCAAATAAACATATATAGTTATAATTGATACAATTAAATTTAGCGTCGAAACTACGTACTGAGGGCGCTCTCAGTACACAAGTCCACGGAAGTCCACTGCAGTGGACTTGCGCATTAATATACGTGCAAGTGATGCATTCAGCCATAATGGAATTTTGAGTTTTGTTTCATCGCGAGTTTATAAATAAATACAATACAAACTTTTCGGTGGAAACTTGCCGTTTGGCTACGGCATACGTGGTGATTTTGTACGGCATTCTGAAACAAGATGTCCGTGGCTTTAGACGGACGTGATATCAGTGATTTACGTGTGGTGGATTTACGCGCAGAGCTGGAGAAACGTGGCCTTGATAAAAGTGGAAATAAGCAAGTCCTTTTGGAACGACTTCAAAAGGTATGTGCAAATGGATCAAGTAGTGCTAGTATTGTAAATTATCCATATTCTGCAGGCGGTGGACGAGGAGGAAGACGAGTCTGCATTGGAGGCAAAGACTGATGAAGGTAATTAGTTAATTTTTTATTGTGTCCATTAGATTTAGAATGATAGTTTGAAACTTTTTATTATCTGATCTGTGTTCAAAGTTTTCATACGCGTTACCACAGAACTAATCCGCGTATTTCATTTGTTTGTTTTCAGATAACAGCAGATCAATTTGTTCCCAAAATGGCAGTGCTGACAGTGACATGCTAACTGTTTCAAAAACAATGTCTGAAGTGGAAGCAAATAAAACTGGTCCATCTGAGGACGAGGTACGTTTTAACCACGTGCTGTTTAGTGTTGTTGGATGTGGCAGTAATGATGGTAAATATTTTAGGTTATAGTTTTGGATGGAGATATGGGTGATGGCCATTCAAAAATAGGTAAGTGAATACTCATTAATTTCAGTGGGGTTTTACATGAATATCAATTCATTGAATTGTTATCTATCCGTTCGTGAATTGCGAAGGTCAATGTTCGGCGTAGAAATTTATAATTTCCTAATTACCTGCCTCATTAACTAAAAAAGTGATTGGAACTACAAGTGAATAAATAACAAATTGATTAGTGTATGCAGTTAAGACATCTGGCCATGTCTTGAAGTGGAACTGAATGCTAGTTAGCAGTAAACAAAACTTCCCATCTTTGCTTGCTTGAAGCACATGCTGGTAGTTCATTGTTTCTATTACAAACATGTTTGTTATAACAAATTGCCAAAAAGAATGCATACAAAGCAGTTAAAAAAATGGATGCCATTGATACGGCCGGCCAGGAGTGGTGTTAGCGTTCCCGTTAGCAAAACAGTCTTTCCATGAGTACAAAACACTATTTTACTTGCCAGATTTAAAAGCACCAGGTGACGAAGGCGCCGAAGCAGACGTCATAGCAGCTGGGGACGGCAACGATCCGCCTGAGACGGACAAGGCGAACGAGCTGACGCTACATGATCAGGGCGGCGATTTAGATATTGGATTCAAACCGGACGCAGACGAGCAGGAAGCTGCTGACGAAATTGGCGGAAAGGAAGCGACTGTGAAGAAGGACAGCGTAGAAGCGCCGGTGACGGCTAATGGTAAGCTCGACGACGGTAAGAAGGCGCCAATTGCTGCTGCAAAGGACGTTAAGCCGAAGGAGGAACAGCCTGGCGACAAGGATAAAGTGAAAAAGGAACCGGAAACGCAGGCAAAGGACAGCAAACCGATCGAGAAGCAACCAAACAACACAGGAACAACATCGTCTCCGAGGTTGGTTATCGCACGTTCGATCAGCAAAGAGTTGATGGCTACGAAACAAACATCTATTCTTCAATTTTGTTGCACGCTCGACGAATCGCACGTAGTAACTATATTCACAACCCTCTTAGCATTAATAATCGATCTCTTTCTCTCTGTGTAATCGGGTGCAGAGCGCAAATTGCTAGCCGATTCCGATTCAGGGATGTGTTGCGCGCGCCATCAAACTCTGAAAAACACACGCTCGAGCCCTCGACCGTCGATTGCTAATCTATGCTCGCATCTCTCTATTGATTTTGTAGCAAGATCAAGGACCGCCTTGTAAACGATCAGAATCGTAATCTATGGATCACGAACATCTCCCAGACGACGCGAGCCACGGAGCTGAAGCAAGCGCTCTCCGAGCATGGAAAAGTCGTCGGGGCCAAGGTGGTGATCAACGCGCGCCATCCGGCTGCTTGTTGCTACGGCTACGTGCGCATGGAGACCGTCGCCGACGCAGACAATTGCATTGCGAAACTAAATAACACCGAACTCAACGGCCAAATAATACGCATCGAAAAGGTTCTCACAATTCTCGTAGACTCTTAAACCAAACAAACAAACAAACTTCCACAGGCACCCAGCACGACCGTCCATTGGGAATCATTTCAAAGAAGAAAACTTATGGCTGCTTGCTGCGCGTGTAACTGTTGCGTCCCCTGATTGGTTGGGTCTTTTGTGCTAAGATTTTGATATTGGTGCTGAAGTATGGCATTCGTTTCGTGGCTCATTTCGATTTCTTCTTTGATGATTTTCGATGACCGGCTTGTGTTTGGATTGGCCCAGTGTGAACAGCGCAGAATGGCGAATTGTCTTCCAATCATACTCAAGTTGCTCTGTTTTTCATATTGTCTCTTATGTACTTTTACATTAGGTAAGGCCGGATCATCTAAATCCAACCTCAAAGCCGAAGTGCCCCGTGGCGCCGGATATTAAAGATAAGCACCCAGTGCCGAAGTCGCCCGTGAAGGCGCCAACGCCGACGAAGAGCATCGAGGAGCAACCGCCCGTGAAGAAAGAGCGCAAGCCGATCGAGGCGCCCAAGGACGACTCGAAACCGAAACCGACGACGGTGCTTATGAAGCGCCGCAGCGAAGATAGGAAGAACGCCGGCGACAGGAGCAGCAGCGACTACGAGTCGCGTCGGCAGGACTCGCGCACCAAGAGCAGAAGTCAGGATCGTAACCGAAGTCTGACGCGCGTGCACAGCGATCGTTTGACGGCACCGCCGCCACCACGTCCTGGTATGCGCAAGGAGCGCGATATTTTAACATTCGACAAGATTAAGACGGAGCGAGAGCGCGAAAGGATTCGCGAGCGTGAACGCATTATGCGCGATCGTCATCGCGAGGAGTCCGCTCGTGTGAAGGAGATAGAGCGCCGGCAACGTTCGGAATCGCTACGTCTGGAGCGCGAACGTGAGAAACTGAAGCAAGAACGAGAGCGTCTGGAGCGCGAACGCGCTGACTTTCTGCAGCTAGAACGCGAACGCCAGAAGTTAGAGCGCGAAAAGATTGAGTTGGAACGTATTGAGCTGGAGCGCGCCAAGCTGCGCATGGAAGAAGAACGACGCGCTGCAAAGCGTCCAGCTCCGAACACGTTTCGCGAACGTTCCTACGAAGAGCGCAAGCGGCCCGTGCCGGACACTAGACATTTTGCGGAGGCACCGCCTCCACCAAGATTTGATGGACCCTCAAGGTAAACACACAAGTGTCTAACCATAAAAAACAAATCCAATAATCTGATTGACAGAGCAAGACCGCAAGTGCAACACATGGACGTGACGTGTAGTAACCAGGCAGTCAGTTGATTTTGTTCATTTCAGGACAATTGTTTGAATTGTATAGATGTCTTGTTAGTTTAAATATTTTGAATTTCCGATTTTGATATTGTAGTTCAACGTCGCCAGAGATGCATTAACATAATCTTTGATTATTTTTAGTCTCAAGAGCCGAGATCCTTCGCCGCCGATGAAAAAGTTCAACACCAGTTCGTCAAGTTCGAAGGAGTATAACAAGAATCGTGTGGGCTACGAGAAGCGCGAATCTTACCCATCCAAAAGAGATTATGATGACAGAACTCATTCCTCGTCGATGCGAGGCGTCTCAAGTAATAATAATAATGTCTCAAAGTATGAATCGTCTTCGTCGTCATACACACGCGACAGAGATATTCGAGGTAGCGATCCCCGTGTGAGAAGTACTGGTATCACTTCTTCTGTGTCATCGTCCAAGTATGGATCTTCAGAGAAAGTGCGCTACAGCGATAGGGAGCGCGATCGCAGCCCGCATTACTCCAGTCGGTCTGTTCGTGATGAACGCGACAGGCGAACCGAAAGTAACAAATCAGATCTGCGCAGTTCCAGAGATCATAGATACTCAGATCCTAAAGGTATTGAAACCGTCCAAACAAGTTGCTAACCATTATTTTATTGCAATAAATGTTAAGAAAGTCCGTTATTCTGTGATCTTTTAGTTGATTCAGTACGTTATGATCGCACGTCATCGACGTCCGGAGCGAGTTGGTCGACTCCTAAATCTTTCGCCACCGCAAATGCTTCTTCCACCAGTAAACCATGGAACAAGGAGACCTGGCGCACTGATAACGGCACCAGCTCAAACGATCGGTGGAGCAGTAGCACCCCGCGCAATCCGCCTAGTATGTCTTCGGGTGGCTTCTCAAATAATCCCAGCATAAATTTAGGTCCCAGTTGTCCACCACCGCCAGGTATAAATAACTACGTAAACGAACGTTTTGATTATAAATCAACAATGGGGAATCTACGAAAGTACTAGATTAACGTTCAGCCTAGTGACATTACAAAGCAGATAATTCTGGAAGCAACTTGTTCATAATGGCTGGAGGAGGAGGGTTGCTAAATGATCAAGCCTTGTATATTTTTGCATCTTATTTTTACGATATCATTTTAGTGGTCGTTAATATTGTTTAAGGGCCGTTTTGCTCGAGATTGTAGCATGCTAGTATGGTTACGCATTGACTTAGTTTCGTAACTAAAAAGTCAGTTAATTCTGAATAAGAATCAAGTGTTTCAAGCGTATAATCGTATGATTTTGCCAGTTTATAATGGTGTAGTTAACATAAATTAAGTACAGAACAAATTTTATGGCAACATGATTTTCAAGTTTTTACATCTCACATTTTCCTTGTATTCGTGTTTTCAATAAAATTTCTCCTATTTACTTTTAATGTTTCAATTTCATTTCCTCTTTAATCTAACATCATCGTTTGTTGATAAGTTTGAATTTTCCCATATACCGTATGGCATGCTGGTTACCTATAGTCATATCCACTGTTTGAATTAATTCAAATACTACTGGGAAAAATTTATCGAGTTATTGTTTTCTTCAAGTATATATTGCACATAAATTATATGCTACAAGTCTGTGATATATGATAAGCGATTGCTAATTTGTACTGCCGCTTTTCATATTCAAGTTTTTCGAAATCAACAATAATTTCAATCATTATAATATTGGATACAAATGTTGAAGTGAATTTCAGCATTAAACCGTAAGTAAAATAATGCATATTACATTCATATTCATTGGGTTTTTGTTTCATCGAATCATCTTACATTTGAAGCTATCATATAACAAAATCAATTAATGCGATAACTATTTACAGTAATGATATAATCATGATTTACATCGCGTGTCGGTTAAGATGTGTTTAAGTTATAAGCCACGGTATCACCAAATGCCCAGTGATTTCATTTAGCATATGGAAACATCTAGAAATTCATTTAATACTTAATAATTTATCACTTAATCATTATGTATGTACAATTGCTAATAGTAGTCAATGAAACTATAACAGGATATGAATATCAGATGCAATTGCCGGTGCCTTCTTATTGCATATCATCATAATACGACTAAGAATGAAATAAGAACAATTACAACACAAGTAACAAAACGAGGACAAACTTAAACAGCTGAACAAAATTGGTCCTCAAAAATATACATACAACATAAGTCAATATAAATGGCTACTTATACGAAATAATTTACTATAATCCATCATTTTACACATTCAGTTTGTTAGTTTTCTTTTAGCGAGCTATTTAATCGCACATTTGATTTCTGTTACTATCTCTTTGGTTTAAATCAACAGTGTATAGCCTCAGAGTCTTTTTTCCCGTTGCAAACAGTACGTAAAACACATGCGCGCTGCATAAAACAATCGTAATTTAGTGCATTTATGCTTATGGCGGCCGTTTTAAGATATTTCCAGACAATATGTACATGATTTGATTACATCTTGTATTCTGCGTGTGCAGCATGCAGTCCTCACTATGTGGGTGAATACCAGTTGGCGGGCGCTGTGGGTGTTGTTTTGCTGGGATGATATAAATGGAAACCAGCGCTGGTGGCACCATGGTGATAGAATTGAGGTTGTTCCACATACGAGTATACCTGTGGTTTCAACGGTAGCGGACTATCGGGATACTGATGCCGAAGAACATCTTGATAGACGGGTGTTTCAAATGCAACCCCACCATGCAGTTGCTGATGCTTGTCCCGTGGAGAGACGCTGGACGGAGGTGTCATTGCCGAGTGGTAATCCATCGAGTAACTGCTGGGGTAGTTTTGATGCTGGGATAAGAGAAATTGATGCTCGCTGTATGACGAGGAACCTTCACTTCCTGGCGGTGTGGGCAGAGGACCCACCTGGCTATCTCCAGGATATGGGTAGCTTGAGGTGGTAGCAGTTCGGCCACCCGAAGTCGAAATTCCATGTACATTGGCACGTATCACACTTTCGCGATTAGCGTATAATTGCCGTAAAAGAGCTGAGGCGGGAAGTGGTCCCTGCTGCTGTAGTTGTTGATGATGTGCACCAATCCATTGAATTGTCGTGCGCTGTTGCTGTTTGAGTAGTGCATCCGTACTAAAGTCAGTCGGCTGATGAGGCGGGGATTTACATGTTGGTAAATGTTTGGACATTGCGTTTTCCAGATCTTTTACCGATGTACTTGCTTCTTCGTGTGTCTTAGGACTTGTGCCGTTTACCTCGGCCGCGGGCATTTGCATGGTGCCGCCGGCATTTGAATGGCACGATGATGATGCTGGACTCAGGACGATATTACGATGTTCCTCATCATCGGAGGGTGCGGCCGCTTCGGGGGCTGTGGTGCTACGGCGTTTCGTACCGCGTCGCACATTGATTGTCTTGCGGGTTTCGCTCGGCGTCTGCAGCCGGGTGATGTGCTCGACGCGATGGCTGCGTGAATCACCAGCGTCGTCAGCGTTGTTCTCCTCGAGGTTCTGTGGCGGCTCCGGTGGTGGGTTTGCAGGACCTCCACTATTTCGGCCATCTTACCAGAGAGCATTGTTTGGAATTAGACTTAAATGTGAGATATGTTTAACCTATAGGGTGGTACGGTAACGTACCTCCTCGATCCGCATCGGGGGAACCATTTTCTGGATCGTTGTTGCTTGCTTCTTCTCGCTTCACATTGTGTGTGTTGTCTTCCATCTGACAGCAATCCATGATGAGATTCTCATATTCTCGACCACTGCACATACGAACACAAAAAAACCAAACGATAAAATGTTTAAATACATTGCTTAATAATTATATTATTACCTTATCACATAGTTAACACAGATAATATTTTGTTCATCTGCATTTTTAGAGTTACAAACAACCGTCGCACATGTCTGCATCCATGTGTATCCTCCATTCTTATTCATCATGCGGTAATAATGAGTGAGTACTTGACCTTTGTTTATTACTATAAAATGAGAATATTTTACTCATGTTTCGTTGGGGTAGAGGTGAAATACTCACAATCGATGTGGCATTTGCGCAATTTATTGGCATCTTCACCATGACATAATGCGTAAAGATTCCTTCCAGTCAATTCATCAGCACTATAATCCAAGAGATCCGAGACTTTGGGTTCGCAATGGGCTATTCGAAAATCGAAATTAATGCGTGTTACGAACATATCGGACTCTAAACGGATTTCATGAACACTAGGTGGCGGCAACGCAATCGCTAACGCTACCATTCCGAGCAGCGGCGGTTGCGATTTACGTGAATGTGAAAAGGTATACTGCGGTCGTAGTCTACAAAGCATGAGTACAACCTAAAAGTTGAAAATATTTCAATTCGTATTCCGCACGGCGATCAATAACAATTTTTTACCCTATAACCCGATGATTTAAAGTGGCATCCTCGTTTTGTTAACGTCGATTTCATTCGAACACAAAATGCTCTGTCCAAACCTTTGTAAGCCGGGTTGTTGCCCAACGACATGATGGTTGACACTGTAAAAACACGCTCGCTTAATATTTAAATGCAAAAATGAATTTTGTTTAATGAATATTAATTTTATTGTAGCTTTATTTAGTATTATAATGAAGATAAAGCCACAACATTCCACGGAATAATGGAGGAGGGGTTTTTAGTTGTGCCTTTGACTTCAGAGTTGAGCGTTCAACCGCAAACGCAACAATTGACCACGTTCCGAGAGGCCAACTTCCATACAAACCACGACTTCCTGTCCGCACCGATTGGCTGGGAGATTTATGCGTTGTGCGCAGACAGTGCCAACAAGTTTGTATGACGAAGGTTAGTGCCATTTGTTTCACTTTTTATTTTGTAGATGATACAAAAAATAAGAGATTCGGAAAGGAGTACATACCATCAGGGTTATTTGTGCCAGTACTGGATCCACCCTCTTCCGACCCGCTACCCGGCGATGCCATACTTTGCCCTTGCGCCAGACCAAGGCCCAATTGCTCAGCCATTTCATTGTGGTCGGAATGATGCACATAGTCGAATATGCTGCTGCCAGTCATCTCAACCTGCAGACCAACAAAAAACCGCATAAAATTAAATGTTATTAAGCATTACTTTAGCGACATCATCAGAGTGTGTGCACGACGAACGTCATTCTGAGAGAGGGGGGGGGGACACGTTGGTCCTCCTTGCTAACATAATTGAAACAAATGCTTCCTGACTAGATCTAAGATAGCGGCGAGGGAGTCACAAATGAGTCGAAGCAATTAGTATGTGCAGGACGCGTGATGCTAGAGATTTAAAACTATAGGTGATAACATGTACGTGCAATGCGATGCCGTCGGGCCAACAGCAAAGTGTTGGTGTGCCTTCTCCGGCGGCAGTCGCGGCGCGGCCATGTTCTCCGTCGTGCCCGCTGTTGCCGGCGTTGTGTGCTGCTGCAAACACCCTATTGATTGTAACCCCGCCAGTCGCATTATGAATGGCAGGCACGCCGCTGCAGAGGAGTACGTGAGGAGCATTTGGCATTGCCGTTGTGGGCGGCTGGGTGGCCGGTAAAAGGGCCTTATAGTGTGAGCAGCTTCGGCGGCTGCTGCTGCTGCTGGCAAATGCTGGGCGAATGCGCTGCGAAAATAGGAAACGAGCACCCACACTCGTGTGCGTGTCTTCTTCCGTCTCTGCATCCGCGCAGACCAGAAGAGTGCACAACATCAGCGGGCAAAGTCGATGTCGACAAGTAACAACCATGGTTACAACCATACGATATCTAACTATGTACCTCACAAGCACGAGAGAAAAAGGAGAGAAAAATGGCAGTACGTACCTGTGAGAGGCCCAAATAGATGGAAACCGTTTCGGAAATGTAAAGGAATCGACCGTCGGCGGCGAGCGCGAGTGCGAATCCATCCAGCGACTGTAAAAAAAGTTGCTAATAACATACACACAATATATTATTTATAAGACTCATATATTTTGGGGTGAATATACAAGAAATATAAATGTCCTACTGGAGGCACTTGACGCGCAGGAGGGATTTAGATAATAGGATTTGATCTTCATTTTTCTCGCCGCGGCCCGCTTTATCGCAAATGTCACTCAAATCTGTGGCGTAAGTGCCTTGAATTTTTAGTTAAGTTTGTTACTGTTTACAGAAATTTTCCACGTCCATTTTTTGCGCGCTTTTATGACATTGTCTGATCCTGGCTGAAGGGCTGCTTCTATGACGGATGATGTTCCGCAGAAATGCATTTATCAAAAATATATCTTTAACCGGGCATCAAGTTGTGCCGCCAACGCGCCAGTTAGTTATTCCTGTCATGCGTTCACGGTCATTCTTTATACACACCGGAGGGATCAAACGACCGAGGAGGAGAGTCAGGGAGTGAGACTCAATGTACACACGCTGTGCTAAATTGGTTCAAACAAACTGCCTCCACTCTACAAATCTACAAAGAACTGTATGCCAATATACGCATTGTAAATATATCTTTTCCGGCTTTTGAATTTTAATTTTTTAGAGTTGTAATTGATCATTCACCAATGCGACGAGGAATTATTAGAAGTAGACAACGTGCTAAATCAACTTACCTGTAAAATGTGGGTGCCCTGATGCTGTTCGAAAATATCCAATGTAACTCCACCTGTTCCTCGTGTTCGATTAGCGGCTGTAATGCGAGAAGGGTATTTATTAGTGAAAAATTCATAAATATGTATGCGTCGTGAGTCACAATTGAATTCCGTTTAACCAGCACTTAATTACTGGTTGCTAGATGAGTTTCCCTTATTCTCATCGAATTTTTGGGGCTTACCAGGCGTGCAATTATCATAATGATGAAGTTGTTCATCACTTCAACCCCTTCCTTATTGGAATACACCCTTCTTTTCGTGTAGACAGCTGGCAGTCTAGTAAACTATGTCACATTATTGGATTCCAACTCATTCTGCGAGGCAATAATCTTCAATTCCACCACAATGAAAATATTTTCTGAGAGATTCGATTGCTAATGTCTAATGTTTATTTATTGTAAATTTTCCGAGTCGGTTTCCAATTCGTGGTATTGCCACGCTAAAGAAAGCATTTATAAATCTCGATTTGTGGCCGTTTGAATTAAATATGTATGCGAATTGCCCTATTTATTGCTTCGCGGCGGCGGCTCGCAAGTGGCAAGCAAACACCGCACCTCGTTTATCTTTTCACTGGCAATATTTTTTCTTTTACGCTGCACGTGTTGGATGGATTTTCCCCGAATGATGTATGGATACAAGTGGGCAATTTCCATAAAACATTCGGCGTATTGCATCAAGTTTTAATAGAAAATTTTGCTTTTCCGAGGGGTTTCTTCGAATTTACAATAAAACACTCTATGGAGTTGATAAAACATTGACAAAGTACCTTTTTCAAATCATTTCTCATGTGAAAGAATGATAGTAGACATAATTTGTATTATTACATGATGTAGAATATATTTGTGATGCGAGATACCACATAAACATTGGGATATTTTCGATTATTGTATGTTTTGCTATTATTCAGAATCGCAAGGATGCCAATTATGTAATAACTAGATGCTGATGATATTGTCGTTTATTTTTGGCACGATTTTTCTTTACTTTGTCACACATCCCCAAGCGAAAGCAACATTTAGCTATGACAATATTAAGTGCATAAACTTACTCCGACTTTGACACATTTTCTTAATAAATGATAAGATCACCCCCTGCATGGGTTATCAACGCCTAATCTCAGTGGCATTATGATAGACATGCGGAATTTTTATGAGCACACTTAATCTTCGACTCGCTTTGGGGATTAGCTTTATTGAAGCTATTTTTATTCATTATTTGTTCATCGACGATTTCGCTATCTTGATAGTATTTGTTATCGTCGTTGTGTGGAGAAAGAGCATTATTAATGCAATAGACGTTTCCTCGTTTTCTTGGAATTTAGGACTCTCTTTGCCATTAGACATTTGCATAAAGCGTAGAATGGAATTAGAAATGACAGAATTTGAAGATAATTAGCATGCGGATTGTGTGCGTTCGTAGAAATTTCCATTGTTTGGTAGTTTTTTCCTTGTGGTTTCACATTTAACTCGCAGCTTTTCTCTTTTAGCGCCGAGGCATAAAAAGTGTGATTCTATGCATATTAATCGCGTAAATGTCATTTTCAGAACGTAATTTCCATGGCAGCAACAAAAGTTTTAAATATACTCATACATGGAATACAGTGATTTCGTTTAGTTAGTGCTGAATAATTGATTCACTTGTTCGTGTATTGTATGTGCTTAAATTTGGCAGCATTTTCGAATGCGTATGTAGCAATCGAATAAGACACCCTTCCAGCATGTATGAGGCGAGTAAGCGGTTGACGAGACCTGAATGAGCCCTCAAACTACAAGCAACAACATGTAAATCTAATCATCCAACCTCGCCGCCCCTCACTTTTCATCGGCGGCATGTACAAGCAAGCTAAATTCGTAAATCCAATTCCAGCGCGCTGGCTGCTGTCTGCAACCCCTCTCGACTGATAAAATTAGGTGGTGCTTATTGTAAACCAAACTCGCCGAATTTACAGTTGTGTAATTCGCGCGCGCGCTCCGAGGGTAGCACTAAGTGAAATAATTATGCGGAATTAGTACCGCATTTGAAAACACGCGTACACGCAGTAGCCCTAATGAATTGACATCGATCCCATCCATGCCGCCTCCGAGCACACTCAACCGCAATCAACGCATTCGGCTTCGTAACTGATGAAACAATATGATAACTAACAAGCAAGCGGTAAGTAAATTTTCCCACTTCACGAGGGTAGGTAGTATGTACTTTTGTTTTCATTCATGTCGGTGTAATTAATTCAATCTTAATTATAAACAATAAGTTTGGAGAATGTCGAGAACATTTCGGAATTTCTCCATCTCGAGTAAATTGCGTTTCTTTTTTTGTCTCGATGGCTGCTACCTATAAACGCACATGGTACTATTTTGATGTTGGGGTCGTATCCCAAGGGAGACGTCTTCAACGGGCAGCGGTCAGTATTCCCTTTTTAGATAATTTAATAACGGGCCGTCAGTAGCTTCGTTTTATCATATATCATTACTTACAGACGTGTGTAACGCTTGTTCTTGAACACTGGCGTCGAGTAAACGTGCGGCTGGTGTTGAGGGTGCACAATTTGTGAAAATAAGATTTGCCCTGTGTACTTGTGGTCTTCCCGTCAACACCGCCACCCGCCCCCTTCAATCAATGCACAATTGCAATGTTCAACAATGGTGCAATTACGTGCAGTACGCAAATGTAGTTAAGTACTTACTTTTTAGTGTTTTCGGTGGCGGTCCATCACGACTCCATGGTGGATCACCATGGCCGGAGAAATCACGGAGTTTCAGGTACGATATCGTTAATCGAATTATGCTAGCTTTATCCAGCTGAGAAGTGATGGCAGCCGGAAGTGGCAACATTTTTGCGAGCTCGTAGAATTCGTAGTTTTCCTTGCCACGACGAATGCGAGCCGAATCTCGACTCTTTTCCTTTCTCAGTTCCAGAATGCTGCAAAGAAGAAATGTTTCGTTTAATACGAGCTATGCATCCAGCGACGTGACTTTCAGCTACGAAGCAGTCAAAAAAGATTACTGCGAATTTCGACTTGCAAAAAGTGGGCTTTGTGTAGGATAGAGGAGTCGTATGATGGAAAATGATGATTAGGCAAGGTATCCATCCCTGAAATGAAATGTCCTCTGGCGAGATGTCCAGAGAGGCAGGAAGAAGGAATTAAAGCTGATGGAAAACGAGCGAGTTTTACGAGTGCTGAGCGCGCGCCTCTCCCGAATGGCCGTGGCATTGCGCGTTTAACTGGAGCACGTAACCGGAATCCAATCACCTTTCAACGAAATCGCGCACGGGATCATAATTCAGGCGAATACAAAGGTTCGCTCGATCGCTAAGTTATTTGCGTGTGTTTCTGCTTGCTTGCGAGTTTGCATTTTACGACAATTCTTCGCATTTCTTAGGCGGCTCTCTGCTGGAGCGCCATGGCCGTAAAACGGTAGCGTCCCGTTTTGGTGGTCCTCGGGGAGCTGACAGTCATTAGCGCGACACGTTCCGCCACGTACGTTTTTGGCATTGGGCAATAAACCGGAGAAGCCAGCAGGCCATCAGCCATCAGCCATCAGCCGTCCGCATCCTCAGTAAGACTCAGCAGTCGTACATTGCGCAATGAACGAAGAACTTTTCTGCTACTGCCTTTTACCACTCAACGGCCTTCAATTGTCGTTGTCCTTTTCGGTTTTCCTCATAACTTGAGTGCACACTGAGATGTATTGCGTCCGTGCGCATTTGACCACTCAGCGTACTTGCAATACGAGACCCTACGCGAGGAGATAAAAGAATGGCAGGAATGGAAGAAACACCAGTCAATGCTCTTAAGGGAATACGCATGTATGACGGAGGTGTCTTTACTCGCTGCAGGTACGGACAAGCAAAAGATGCACTACGAGCATCCGCATTCGGATGCTGATAACCTAATAATCGGAAACGCTGTAACGGGGTTCGGTGAAAATTCCGCAGTCAATGCTTTAGGGGTACAAAGAACGTTACAGGCACCCTGCGGTTTAGGAGCACTACTCTTATTGTCGC